>JBBMKC010219632.1:0-12334 GCA_037834085.1 Bipalium vagum
TTTATTAATAAATGTTATTATCGGATTTTTTCTGTTTTATCAGGGGGTGGACAATTCGTTGGACCAAACTGTATATAATTTCTGTCGAAATAGAAATAAAAATACAGGAGGTTTCACTAAAAATCCAAAAGATTTATTCCAATTCTCTGATTTTGAATGAATCTTAAATAATTAAAATATATAAAATTAATAAAAAAATAAAATCATTAATATTTTAATAAAATAACCAAGGGGAACAATAAATTCTTAAAACATCGGAAAAGTTGTGACATAAAAAGATAAAGTCTTAATTTATTGTCAAAATGTGGAACTCCGAAACTTTGATAAAGAGAAAATTAAAGATGTTTATCTTCGAAATTATCAACCAGAGATAGAAGCCAGAAAGAAGACTGAGAATCATTTAACCTAAAGATTTGCAAGTAGGCCGGTTATGTTGATATTTTTATCCAATAATCATAGGGAAAATAAAAATAATATTCATCTTAGGGATAGAAATACTGTTTCTGATGGATTATTATTGTCTGGATTCATTAAAGAATGATAATTATCTTCGGGTCATAAAGAATAATTATTAATGAAGAGAAACAGGGAAAAGAAACAAATTCTTTTGTATAGAATTACATTTAGATATTAATTTATTAAATATTTCTTTCTTTTTGTATATCGAAAATAAGTACTAAAATAAAAAAAATACAGATTTGATAGGTCTTATTTAAATTAATGTTTTATTATACATGTATTTATCATTATTACTACGCTTTACTACTATAAAACTTTTAGGCTGTAAATTTATTGACTCTTTCAGTTTTTTTATAAGGTGTTCGAAAATAATTAAATCAAAACTGTTAAAATAACACCTTATTTGATAATACAGATACGCAATGATCGAAACTCAATAAATCAATCTCAACTGCAAAATGTCTCTAATAAATAAAATATGACGAATTCAGAATCATTAAATCTATCCAAATATACTGAAATGAAACCGATCTATAAATATAAAAGTTAATTCACATAACAATCAGATCAAATGAAATATAATGAATAAGTCTCATGTTCATTCAAGAATAAAAAAGAAAACAAAATAAAAGGACCCATCATGTTGCATCAAAATGAACATAAGCATAATAATCTTTCACCAAATATATTTGATTCCTGTAATATATATAATATATATCTTCCAACGATAACATATTCTTAACCAATATGTTTCTTCCAAAGTTAAAAATTTTCAAAAGAACTTCTTAATCAACCAAAATAAAAATGTCGATAACTCTTTTTCGTAACAGTCCATTGAGAACTCCAGTGCCTTTTAATATGATCAGACGAGTAGACTAGTATTCTTAATTGGGAAAGTCAATTCCGTTTCTAAGCACTTAATACCAAATCGGTATCTAATTGTGGACCCTCATCAAACTTGCCAATTCGACATTTGCCATTGTCAAGGTTAGATTATTTAAGAAAAATATTATTATTATTATATTTATGACCCTTATAATTGAAATATTAATTCTAATATTTTAAGGGATAAGCCATTGGCTAATCCAGCAATATTATTTCTTTATTGATTATTGTTATTATTAGTTATGATTGATATTACAGGATTTGACTGGTCACTTTTAATTTTGGGAAACCAATTTTTAAAATTATATATTTCATTTATATTTGAAATATTTTTTAATATTATGTACATTTTTCACAATACAGTACCTGGCCATTGAAATAGACTCAAACAAAAGATATCGTTTTTTTGACGTAAGAAATTAAACCAATTTAATGAAAACCGTTTTGCAGAATTTAATTTTTCTTTTTTTTGAACAAGGTGTCTTTGTAGTAGTGTTTGTATTTCAGTCCCCAAACTAGTCTTTTCTTTATCATGGCCGGTGTTAACTTATGCTTTATGGTTATAGCAGAAGGTAAATCAAGTAATACTTTTAATAATCATTGAAAAGCACTTCTTCAAATGGAAAAAAGTAATAAAACAAATAAATCAAACAAATAACGATCCGAAATTGCTACATCTAAAAAAACTAGCTGCCGCCAAATTACAACGGAGGATTGAAAAATATTCTTTAGGAGTGAGCTTTCATTCCTTCCAAAACGCCTCAACAAAGTTGAAATTATCAATGGTTGATGCGACCTTGATATTGATACAAATGTACTGTATTGTTTGTTTCTAATTACAATGCACAAATCAGTAATATATTTTAAAAAATAAAAAATAGAAACGATGTCTTATTTTAAAAGTCAATTTGGTATATTTAAAAATGACCTTTCAAATCCTTTATTAAGAAAGGTATATCTCATGAAAACATTTTTTTTATCGAAATTTATTTTAAAGAATAATTTTTTTAATAAATTAATTCGGCAAAAAATATTTTAATTGTTTATTGCAATTCTAGTTTAGGTTTGAGTCGTGTTTCCTAAAAATTTGGAATAAATAATAAATAAAATGCTTTTTAAAATAATTACTTACTTTGTCTCCTTGTTTGAGAGTTTTAACTGGGATTTTTGCAACTGCTTTCTTAGCCATATGCGCCAGACGTCTCTAAAAAAGGTATATTGTAAACTATTTTCAAAAAATATTGATTATGTTGCGAAAAATTAAAATAAAGTCATTCCACTTCATCAAAGATCATTTTTAAAATGTTTTAATCTGCTTAAGAAAACGACTCTTAAAGCCCGTTAGGAAATTTTTAAAATTTTCTTGAAGTAAAATTTTCCAAATTTTTCGTAGCAAAAACATAACTTTGGGATTAAAAGTGATAATATATATTTATAATAGTTAAAATACAGAGTATTTTAAAAAATACTATTAGGTACATACCACGTTAAAAATATTGTGAATAACTTTAATTAATTAATTAATTAATCAATTGATTAGGAGGGTGCATTAATTCTGGTTTAGAATTAAAATAATCAATAACGTTAGTTATATTTTATAGTCGAAATAAAAATTTATTTTAAATATCTGAATATCTAATATTGGTTTAAATGTGTTAAGAAATGTTATTTGTTTAAAGAAACACTTTCAGAAGGCGCACTAAATGAATAGGTTAAAATTGCATTACAGACATGAACTAATATGTCTTATCAGTATCGGAAGTGCATCAAATACTTGAAGAAATATATGTTGATGAAATCCCATTGTTGTCAAACTGCAAAATCTGGGTTACCAGATTTTAAAGAAACATAAGATCTGCAAAAATTGAAGATTTTGAATTGTAGGATTTGTTGAATGACAATACCGCTCAAATACAGAAACAGTCACCTAGGACATTAAACAAACATAGATCAACAATGTTCAGTGGCTACATGCACTAGGAATATTCAATGGGATAGAAAACGGGTCCTCATAATTTGAGTGAAAGTGTAAACGTTTAGGTATAGTCACATCTATACTTGCCCTGCAGTGAAAGGCTTTGTGATGATTTTTTAAGGCCAATGAAAAATAAATTGATTTCCGTAATCTTAAACAAAAAAAACATGGCTTGATCCAGGATAGGCATCAACGTCCACTGCAAAGTGAAATAATTAAGACAAGAAAGTTATGCTTTGTATTTTGTGGGATTTGAAAGGTATCGTATAAGATGAACATTTAAAATCGATGAAACAGTTACAGGGAACGATATCAACATCAATTAAAATAATTAAATGAAGAATTGATTAAAATATTTTTGCAGTAGCCAGAAATCGACACAAAGTCATTCTTTTGCCTGACAATACGAGACATCTTTTTTCAACGGTCAAGTAAAAGCTGTTAAAAATGGGAAATTGTTCCACAACCCACGTACTCTCAGGATATAGATTCAACAGATTTTCATTTATTCGTGTCAATGTCACATTCAAAATAATCAATTCTACTGGAACGAAGATGTCCAAAATTGGGTGTTGTAAAATTGGACTAAAGAAAAATCATTTTATTCCCTCGAAATATCAATGTTACCAGATTTATAGGAGAAAGTCATTTTAAGCGATGGAAAATACTTTGAATTATATTTGTCTTTTTGTCATAGAATAAAATTTAAGTTGTTTAAAAGTCTAAAATTAGTGCATTCTCACAATACAATGATGTTATAAATCCTGAATGATGTGATTTCTTATGGTCTTTGGCCATTTCTTTTTAACCGTTTAACTTCCATGTTTGATAGTTTTACTTCTAATCTTCCTCGAAGAAGCTCAGAGATGAAAATTCCAAAAATTATCATCAAACATTATTTCAGTATCACAAAATGAAGTTAGGTAGAATTATTCGATTTTTTACAGAGAAAGGTTTGAATGTAAATTGGTTCTTTCTTTGAATTTTTCTTATATCTCAACTATCTGAAAGTAACACTTTGAACTGACTCTATTAACACAATATTTTAATTTCAATGGGTGTCATTTCAAGTAAACTAAATTTAGAAACCAAGATTTGATAATGTTGAAAGTCAAAAGTCTTCTATTCAGATCTTATACAATTCACTAATAGAAGTATTAACATCTGGTTTCATTGTCTTCTTTTTCATTGATTTTTTATAAGAAATGTTCACACTTTTATTAAAGCTGATTATTTCTGAGTAATTGTTTAATTTTAAAATTTTTTTGCAAAAGTCCCATGAATACCAAATCTAGGTCAAAGGCGCCGCATATCCAAGGTTGCAGTGGAATTTCACGTAATCAAGGGAACATCATGCAACAATTATTGATTTTCTATATTAAGAATTTATTATTAATAACACAGATAAATTAAGAAATCAAATAAAACAATTTTTTATACCGTTTACAAAAAATGTAATAAACTCTATCAAATGAGGTGGTACCATTCACTTAAACGGTATTTTAAAACGAAATGTTGGAGACAAAGTAATTCTCAACTTTTATTTAAAACAAAATACAATGAAGCACTGTAGGAGAAAGTCATATATTAATTAGCAATGTAATCATCATTATGTTACGGATTAGATAATTGATGTCTTCGTTATAAAAGGTTATTGATTTACTACCAAGTCTATAATTAATACAACTTTCAAATCGTCATCATTTTTAAATGTTGTGAAATTCAAATAGTTCTTCAAGGTCAGGAACAGATGATAATTATTGGTGCCAGATCAGGAGAATAAATTTGTTGTGACAGAACATTCAACTCCAATTGCAAAACTTTTTCACAACTAATGTTGGAAATGTGCAGTCAAGTCGGGAATTGATTATTCAATTCTGGTAATCTTTGTCAATAGTATCTGACATTAATAACTGTGTCGTTGTCATAGATCATATTTTGAGTAAAACACTTTCTTGTCTTCTGAGATTTTTATTAATGTAATACATTTGCCAGTTTAAAACAATTATTTTTTTCCAACCAGGTAACATTACTATTATTTTAAATGTCATCAAATGTTGTTTTGTTCCAATCTCGTGCATTAATATTAAATTTATTATGAAAAAATTGAATTAAATAATTAAAATATAATTTAAATTAATAATAATGTAATTAATAATTAATATTAATAAAAGAAAATATTCTTTTCTATTTGAAAAATGAATTAATAATCCAATTGGTCGAATTATAAAATAAAAATGAATATTTAATATAACTCATTTTCTAAAGCAAAAAGAGAATCTGGGATCATTATCATGATGAAAACAAATCAAAAGTCTGGAAGATTGTAACAAACATATTTTTAATGGAAAATAAAATTCCAGTGATCATTTATATTGAAAATATCAGCACTGAGCCTGTGGAAAACTATTTTCCGAGCTTGGGAAATTGAAACATATTTGTAAAATGAATTTCCTGTTCCATAACAATTTTGATTGTTTTACAATATCACATGCAATTTAAATAATTAAAACAAAAGCACCAATAAATTAAAGATAGACATAATGAAGAAATTTTCTTTTATTATGACTGGTATACTTTTCAAGTATTTAAAATGAGAAATATTGATCTGAGGGAACAAGTGATCCACGTCGTTGGTTACATATGGAGATAAGAGAGAGCAGATGGAGTAAAATTAATGATTAAGATGAATATCCATTATCGCCATTTCAAAAGAATGATAATTTATAATAGTATTTTTGATTATAAAGGACGGAAATTATATATTATTTTTTGATAATATATTTGTGATTTATTCGTGTACCAAGAATTTTTCCCAAAATAAACAAAATAATATTTTTACACTTAATTTTTTTCGCCACATTTTCGAATCCTTTACGATATTTATTATTTATTTATATTTTATTTAAAATTAATCAATGGAATTAAGGAGACATAATTGATTCTAATTCAATTAACGGAGGAGAAGAGGACAAGTCTGAAAAATGAAAAAAGCTCTAAAATAAATAATTAGTTGAAGCTCTAAAAGGTCTAGAATTATTTAATTTTGAATGAAGGAAATAACTAAATAATTAAAGACAAGGAAAGATGAGAAAATCGAAAATACAATGGATACCGGAAAATTAAAATGGATAAAAACGGGTTGAAAGTCATCATTCGGGATTAATTTGAATTTACATAATTATGTTAAACTTCAAGAGATCTAAGGATGCAGAACCAGACAGAATTCAATGGTAACTGAAGAACCTTTAGTTTGCTATTAAAGAAAAAATAGAATCTTATAGGTCAAAAAATTTAACATTTCATGAACTATGACCTAATTCAGTAAAAGACAAAAGAAACCTTTGAAGCCTTTTCAATAATTGTTATCAATTAAAAGTAAAATAAAACAGAAAGTTGTATAAAAATTAGAACTGTTAACATATGCTTAGTCCATATAAACTTACAGAAAATTGTTCTTTGGTGTGAATATATCGGAATCTCTGTACATAATAAAACATGAGCCATGCCAAGCTGATGACCATGAGCAAAATGAAGGATATTGATACAAATAATACAGATGTTTTATTGAGAAAATTATCATCAGGACTCGAATAAATTTTTATGGAAACATTGCAATGGTCTTGATTGTTGATTAACCAATCTAGTGATGATTTGTTCATTATGGATCTGATTTCAGGTTGGATACTGACTTGACCGGAGCTATTGTAACATATCTGTACAAGTTCACTTACTCTCGACCAAGGAAGGAATATCATTGGCATTTCGTCTAAAAATGGAAAATATTACGAGCCTTTCAATTACACTGAAGCTCTACTCTTCTAAGAATCAATAAAAAAAGCCTCAATTAAAATAAAATTATGATTGAGTCTATCAAATGTTTGAAATTTGTATGTCAAAAATGAAATCATGATAATACAAAAGACATTTAAATAAATGATGAATTATGGAGATAATAAAATTATTTCGTCTCAAAGTGAAATTGACATGTTTTAATTGTTTAATAATTGTTTAATAGGGTGGTTAAAAAACTGGGCAAAATTTAAAAAAGTTATTTTTGTATATTGACTCTTTTTTATTTAAAACGACCTCGACGACAAATAGAACTATTTATTCTCCAAATGTCGACACTTTACTTCAGTGAACTTTTTCAATCTCTTTGGGAAGTTATCTACTGCTTTATTGATGGTTTCCATTGCTAACTCTTTCCACTTATTGATTAAACCTTCCTTCAGCGCTTCTATTATGGGGGCTATGATCATACTTTCCACTCTACAATATTCAAGATTATTCAAAATACTCAAGAGTATTCCATCAGGCTAATATCAGGAGATGACAGAGACTATGACTGATTTCGACTTTGATGAAATCGAGATATTTTTTATCGAGCAAGATAAGAATTAAGCCAATAAATTAAATATACAACACCAAATTATATCAATTTATTATAACACTAAAAATCCTGGTTTTTAATTTTGCTCAATATTTTGAATCACCTTGTACATAAACTTAAAATTGGTGAATATTTAAAAATTAATGTCAAAATTATTAATAATGCACATTCAAATCAAAAATCGAAAAAAAAACAAAGAAAAAAAGATTAATAAACAGAATACCGAGCATGATATCTCAATAATGGTTGTCCATAAACTAACTAGATAGAAAAAACCATTATCTAAGTTCGAGAAGGCATAATGGCCTTAGAACATCGTTGACAGAAGTGTATTAATCTTAAAGGAGATTATTTTGAAAAATAATGTGATTTTTGTTAAAATAAATATTTTTTAATTTCGTTTCGCAATCTTTACAAACCACCCTCTTATTTTATAACATTAATAATCAATAAATATCGTAAAAAATTAATAATCAATAAAAAATAAATAGTGATAATTATAAGTTAATTTAATTCATAAAATGTTTGGTTTGGTCGTAATAATAAATTTATTTCATTAAAATTTTTTTTGAAAAAAAACTATAAAAAATAAAAGATATGCACGAGATGAGTATATAAATATTAAATATTAAATATATAGTATAAAAATATATTATTTATAAAGTGTGACTTAAATTGAAGTTGAAAAAAGTCATTAAAAAATTATTTTAATTGTTTAATATATTTGCGAAATTAAAATGGAAAATATTTTAATTAATTTCAAAAATGTAGACAAAAGGAATTCAGATAAAGTCAACGAAATGGAAAGGACTAAGAATTATTTTAAATAATTTTTTTAAATTAACAGAACAGAATAACAGACGAAGTAAATAAAATTCTGAATTTGTAACAGAAAAAGTTAACAGAATTAAAATAGACGCAGTTCATACGTTGTAGCGTAGGCTCTTTCAGTTTTCTAATAATAATCATTTAAGGTATCAATTTATTGATATTTTCGGTTTGCATTGATAAATTTCATTTCATTTAATATTATTATTTTGCTTGTGTAAATTTTTTGAGAAAGAGAAATTAAAAAAATCGGATTTGAAAATTTTTCACTTGTAATAATATTGAACTGAACGGGTTAAGCTGGTCAACTGAAAATCTTATCTAAAAGCGCGTTCATTAGCATGAAGTACCAGACTTGTACGTTTGCTTAAAATAATGTAATCTTTCACAATCTTAAAATATAACAAATTTTTCAATTAAAAAACGGTATTTGATTTTAAAATATTTGGTCATCCGGAAAGTTTTTTTGGATTTCGACAAAGCATTAAAGCATTACATGGAATTTGATCCATTCTTTTCAATTACCCTTCATCACCTGACTGACAACTGAAAAAAATCCGTTGATAGAAATTCTTTGGTGAAAAAGTCATCTAGGCACGCTTTAATGACCTTAAATAAACCAAATTCGCCTCAGCTTTTGCAGCGATTGGAACATAATGATTTCACTAATTATTCAGCACTTTAGTTAAACAAAAATCATTCCAACAGTTTAGGAATTGTACCGCATATTATTTGCCAATCAAAACTGCATTTAATTTCTAAAAGAAGAAAGTATATTGCCCACCGAAATGATAAGTCCATCATACAGTATACTGAACAATATGGAAATAAATCAGACAAGATTTGCGTGCCCTTGTAGAAACTCATAACCCGTGAAAAGTTATACATTTTTTGAGGTCACAAACTCAAATATTCCAAAAATCATGTTTGTGAAAGTTTATTAATACATCACGTTTAATGAATATAGTAAGTATTATTAAGTAATGCATTAAAACAAAAATTTGACCTTGAAATTTCATCTTAATTCATTATATTTTTAATTCGCAAACAAAACATATAGATGAAAACCTATTCGCGTTATTTATACTGATCTAACATACATTGCTTCACATAAAAAACATAATTTCCACTCACCATGGTTAAAAGAAACATAAGAATCTTGCTTGACAGGCGCTCTATGAGTTCCATAAATGAGAACAACCACGGGATGGTTTGACATTTTCATAATCTGCCTCAGTTTTTGATCGATTCCACATGAACCGCCTTTAACTAAAGCGATCCACCCGGTTGGAACATTGTTCACTGCATCGTCACATGCCGTGTGAGAAATCTGTAATCGGGTCGAATTATCTTCAAAGATGCTGAGGACATGAATTAAAGGTCCCGAAAATGAAAAGTCTTTGTGAACACGACGGCCCATGTCGGCAGAATCTGTGTCATACGTTGACAATGTAATGGCATTAGCACCTTTATCAATAGTATTAAATCTGATTCCGTGCTTGATATTAGCTCGGTTATTGCTTAAAGCCCGACTGTTTGTTTTATCGGATTTGGAATAGTACGGTATACTGTAGATGAATTGAACGATTTTAAACATGTTCTTCTGTTGAGACACTTGGACTTTTTCATCAGACAAATGGTTGCGATATTTGATTTCAATATTGATCTTCGTATCGGTCTTTCCGTCGCTGATTTGTTCACAGAAAATGTAAACAAACAGATAATGATCAGAGGTGATCAAAAGTAACTGAAATATTTTGGTAAAAAATCCGCAACTAACCATTTGAAAGTGCCAGCAGGATTTAAGTTCACAACTAAAAGAAATTTGCAATGTTACAAATGATAACGAAAATATATCATAGAACAATTTTCTTGTTGAAATTGTTGAAAAAAATTCAACAAAAAAATGATGATGAAAGTAACAAATTTTCAGTGAAAATTGTCAGAAAAAAATCAATACCCAATGATATGAAGATTGGTCTGTGATAACACACGAACAGCATACAAACACGCCGTGTTGGTGTGCTCCGAGTCAGATATTGGCAACATTTCTATCCAGCACTGGCTTACCTGTGGAAACAGGGATTTAGATTGACTCAAATGACCCAACACACAAACCCAGAGCAACAAAAACAAAGATCTGCAGCTCTGTCACAGTAGATTTCGTGGAGAAACTCAGATTTGAGACTGAAATATCTCAGGTTTTTTCGTGACCAGTAAATCTGCAGCAGTGACAATTTCTGTTACTTCCACGGAAAGATTCTTTCGGTTGTTTTGCAGAACTATTCTAAGCAGCAGAAACTGTGGATAAGGTCAATGGAAATTGATTATAAATTGTGAATTTCTTTTTTTTAAAAATGTTACATAATCAAAGACTTTCGGTAAAAAGAAAGATTGTCTAGTTTTATTGTTTTAAACTCGTAGAAAAAAAAGTAATCTGTTTCGTTATTAAGTCTAAGAGATTAAAAAAAATCAAAAGCCTCAAATTTTTTATTATTTTAATTATCAGAGCTTATCTTATTGAAGATGAGCATTTATAAAATCGAAAGAAACAGAGCAAATTGATTTGTGAGTTCTGGTGAGGTTTCTAAGAGTAATAATGTTTTTAAAAAAAAATTTCATGTCAAATAATATATAAATAAAATAAAGTTTTTTACATCACTGAGAAATTTTTCTTTAATTTCTTTCAAAAAATAATAATACCTGTGAAGCTTTTATTATTCGTGTTTCAAATAGACAAAATAGATTTGATTATTTTTTACTTTTTTTTTAATAGAAATCGATAAAACCCACATGAAAAAAATACAAATAAAAGTAACATGTGAAGAGAAACAAAAGTAATAAAATAAAATTAGGGGGTTCAAAATAAGTAATAATAAATATTGAGTAGCGGTAAAAATTCTTTGGTGAAACGAATATTAAATTTCAAAGAAAATTTTTTTTATATTTATTAGATGAATATTTCTTTATTTTTTTATCGAAAATTTTCATATTATATATTATATTTTATTATGCTATATATAATATAATATAATATATTATATTCTTTCATGATTACTGATATCTAAGAACATAATTTAATCTTTTTTTATTATTGATCATTATCAGTATTTATCAGTAAAAGAAGAAAATTAAAAATTTTTTGCAAAAAATGAGACATTTTGCTTTGAAATATTGATTAGGAATGAGTTTAAGAGTGTTCATTAATCAAAATGAAAATTTTGTGAATTGATGTTTGAATTTTTTAAAGTTTTATAAAAAAAAATAAATTTTCATCTTGAAATGGAATAAGAAAAGTTTCACTAATTTTATCAATATAAACAAAATTATAGAAATTATATCGTGATAATATCCCAAAGAGATATTAACCGAGAGACTCCAGATATAATTAAAAAAATGTCAATATCGTAAGCGGAAATTAATTTAGTATGTTCTGTGAATCTAAGGAGATTTGCTCTCTAAATATTTGCGTCAAGTTTTTATTTTTGATTTCATTGATATTCATAATTTTTTAAATAAAACGTTTTTCATTCACATAGTTCTTAAACATTCCCATCCTTTTGTCTAATAAATAAAATATCAATATTAATCAAACTCGGTAGAAATCTTTATCTCATGATTTCTAATTTGGCCGTGTTCGTTAACTACATCAACTCTTTGAAATCAAATAACACAGGAGTCTACAATCCACCTACAGGGTGCGCCACTTAAATCGGAAAAATTATCAGTAAAACAAAAGCCGAATATATTTTAGTAATGATCAAGCAAATTATAAAATTTATTTATAGGTTTCA
>JBBMKC010219643.1:0-12332 GCA_037834085.1 Bipalium vagum
GAAAGAATAGTAGTTATTAATTATTTTGGCTTTTAAATAATGTTTTTGCAAGAATTATAATTTAAAATATTGTAACTGAAAATTATTTAAAATTTAATCATTTTTTTAACTAGTTACATAAGACATTATTTTCAATCTCTCAGAACATCAAAATGATTTTTTAAAAATATTACACATGTAAATCAGAAAAATATATGTGCTCTCCTAATTTGACTTACAGCTGTATTAAATAAGATTTTTTTAATTTTATTATTTAAAAAAAAATTAATGTGAAATAATTGATTTTCAAATTGATCACTGTCATTATGAAAAGTGAATTTAAATTCATTCGTTTCTTCTATTGAATAGGCTAATTGAATAATTTTTAAAACATAATTAAATTTAACATTTTCACTTATTTGGTTTGATATAAAACTCTAATCGAACCAGGTTCTATTTTTAAAAGATCTTTGTTGATATCAATTATCCATATATATGGTTTAAAGAATATTATAAATATAATTTATTTTATACGCAGCTCATTAGGCCAAAAAAATTTAATTATGTCAAAATTTATCTTTTAGAAGCATTAAACACGAATTTAATGAATCGACTCTGACTAAAATATTCGGGAAATGTTTCTCCTTAATTTTTATAATAATGTTAAGAAATGATAAAAAATTTTGTGAAAAATGTTTTAATAAATTCTATTTTTAACATTTTAAGATTAAATTCAACTAAAATAGATATATTAAAAAATGTACGCTCTCTCGGTATTGGAAATCTATTTGTGACTTTAAACATATTTATGTAATTATTAAAAATAGGACAGTAATATACATTCTCCAAGTAGTTTTCTTGAAACACAACATACATTAGAAATGGTAGATGTGTAGGTTAAAGATAAGGTGTGCTTTGCAGATGATTTCACGATTTCCATTATTTCTTCATTTTGTGTTCTTCCGCTTTTCAGTAATTCATGAACTATCTTATGCCTTTCAAATTTTTTAATCAACACATGAACACTATGACGATCAGGTAACTACTGCCTTTTTTTGATATTGCTTGAATTTCAACATTCTCGAATAGCCTCTACAAATTCGCCTTTTTGTAATATAGCTTCCGGAGAAATATGCTGTCTTTGATTGATAGTATTTTTTTAAAAATCAGTTTATTGATTTATTTATACAAATATACATTATTTGAAATTTGATTTTATTTAAATATATTAAGAACAAAGATGAAATGTTTTTTACATTTTTAAAAGTCAGCTGGTTCGCTTAGATTTAAAATATCTATAATGAAATAGATAAACTTTTTAGTTTTGATCTCAATAATACACGAGCCCTCCATGGAAATTTTAATTTTATTATATTATTTTTTTGAGATGATAGGTTAAAGTAAAAATAAACATTGGTCCTAAAACGAAAATATTTCTTTTTTATTTGAATCAAGTGAAACTCATTATAATTATCAAGAATATATAAACATGTTCCATGATCCTAATATACCACTTTACTTAACTTACGTTTGTGTATTTCTTTACCTTTCAATTTTAAAGAGTTATTTAAAACATGGGTCTCTAAAGTTTTATTTTCTTTTCATTTCTCCATTTATTTGTTCTCCATTTCTAGTCGTTATAAGAGACAATCATTTTACCAAATCCTTTATGAATAATTTTTGAACCATTTAATTTCTGTGATGTAATAAAAACTCCAAAAATAGACGCCTTTTCGTTGTGAATGTTTAATAAAAATGACAGTAAAATCTCAGTCATTATGTAAAATGTAAATATTTAACAGCAGTAAATATTTAACAATGACATAATTGATGATGTAAAAATAATGATGGAGCAGTTTCTTTTCCATGGCATATTTTGTAATTCTGTTTGTAATGTACAATTTCTGAAAAGGTTTTATGACCATTTTTTACGAGTTTTAATCGAAGAATATTATGGTTTATTGTGGACAGGATTAATTACCTAATCTTGTTTATTTAACTAACCATATGGAATGATCAGAGTTCAGTGTTTCTATATTAAATGTAATTAGTTTAAGATTTAATATAAAAAATAATTAATAATATTTGTTTTAATAATATTGTTTTAATAATCCACAAAGTTATAATTTTTTAAATGTTTTGCTTCATAGAGCGGTGAAAATTAATAAATTCTCTGTGAAAGCAATTGGTTTTTTCATCATAAAGAAAGCGTTAATGATTGTCACCATTTCTTTTTGATGTAGAACAAAGCAAACATTACTGCTATTATTATTTTTTAACTTATCTTTTTAAATATTAAATAAATTAAAAGTTTACCTTATTAATTAATATTCAGTAATCTCTTATTATGTGAAGGAGAAAGTTTGCTCTTTCACTGCACAAAGTTAAAGATAAGAATGAGAAAAGTCAGCGTAACCTTTTGATGAAGTATACGAATCATGATATAATGACGTTTCTTCAACTGATTCTTTGATCTGAAAGCTGTACTTAATGATTAATGAAAGATTTTGCAGCAGTTAAACGTTAAAGAAAACAGAGTAATGGACAAAATGAAAAGAAAAAATGTTTTGAAATTATTATTTTAAATTTAAATATATGATTCTCCTAGAAATTTTCGGATTAGAAAAGATTAATAACTGCAAGAATTCAGAACAAGGTTTTAAAATAGGTTAAATAACGAACTTAAATTAAAATTAATCTTAATAATCGAACTCAAATCTAACTCGTTACGTATATTTTTTATAATAATCAGTTCAAAAACCAAACTTTTTATTTTCAATGATAATTGCAGTGGATATTATACAGTGTATAATTAATGTCAAATCGATCAATCAGAATTAAACTAAAATACTTGATGCAGTTACACAAAAAATATAGCCAATAGGAAAATTTATTTTTATGTGTATCAATAATTGACACTTTCGGTTTAATCTTCCCCAGAATCAGTAGGCAGCCGACCAAATAAATGTAAAAAAACAAATTAAATTTATAAAAGAATGACAAATGAAATCAATATTATACAATTAAGGGTATTAATGATTGACAAAAAATGAAAGAATTGGTAATATTAAAATTAAAAAAACAATAACCTCGCCACTTTAAAAATCCTAAAACTTTTTCAGCCGAGCCCAACGGGTTGCTAGTAGACAACCGAGCTCCTTGGGACAACCAAAAATCCTGTTGTACCAGAATAATAACGAATAGACAAATAATTCCTTTCAAATAACTCTGGATCACTTCTGACACAAAATTTAATCTCTTTACTAATAAGTAATTTTCTTTAATATATTCTTCTGACAACAAAGCACAAACAAAATTTCCGATTAAATAAAAAAGTCGTCAAAATTTACACAATATTTATGTGCTACAACTTATGTAGTGGTATCTTTCATTTATATATTAATTCCAGACAGACAGCCAAAACAATTCGGTCGTCGTGTGTCAAGAATTTGTTGGAAAAGTCTATCATTTCCATAAATAATTCCTCATTTATTCCTTTATATGCTGATAATTCCTACAATATTTGGGAGAAATGATTTATGAGTTTCTGTTCCTAATTTTTGACTTCAAATGTCAAAAATAATTAATAACGATCGGTCCATAATTGCAGACTCAAAATGTTTAATTACTTTTAACAATTGGAAAATGTATTATTATTTTACCCACACCATTGAGGGTATAATTTTCACCCTTTATTATAGTCCTTTTGGTCGGTTCTCTTCTTTACCAAAAAATTATAATTTAATCAATTTCTCACATTTTCATCACAAAGTTTTTATGATGGACAACACAATCTCTTCTCAATTTCATATTATCCATTAATTTGTTAGAGTAGATTAAATCATAAATAAATTCAAAATTTCCTGTGAAATTCAGCTCCTTTTATTTTTAAATTCCGTAACCAAGAAAGGTTGTGTCGTTATTGCACATGAAATTATTCATGAAAAAATGACCTATAAACCCTTACACTTTCAATGATGATGTAAAGTTATATTGGATAAAGTAGTTTGCTTATTCCAAAATTGTTTTAAACTACAAATTTGTATATACAACAGTTGGAAGCTGTTAATGTGCTCTTATCCAAGGTAATATGAAACGGTTGGTCCAAAGTCACTCTTGAAAAAATTTGAGAATTTCGTCTTTATTTTTAAAATATTTCTCTCACTGCTTACCATCTCATTTACAATAACCATTCTGAAATAGAGAAGACATTGAATCTGAATAATTAGTTTGAGAGGAAAATGTGGTTGATTACGATGAAGGTTATTTTAATTTAGTTAGATTTAATAGTATTATTATTGGACCTTTAATTTATTGATTTAAAAACTACACGACCTTTCTTGGTCTCATGATGGACAATATAATAATCATTTTATATTTTGAAAAATAATTGTTCTCTTTTTTATTGAGTTGAATAATTCTCCAACGAAGAAAAAGCATAAATTTATGGATTTTAATTTTTTAAGCTTATGTCCTTTGATTACTTGGAAAAAATATTCTCATTAATTTAACTAATTTCATTTTGATTGAATTCAGATGATTATCAACACCGTGACATATTTCCAAACAATTTCCCTAAATTCATTACATTGTTAATAACAAATGACAAATTTCGCTTTCAAGATATTTTTGTGATATCTTGTTTTTCTCTTTTATATTAATGAAAAATGAAATTCAAATAATTTTCATCACAAAATGATAATAATAAAATGTAACAAAAGTTGAGCTCACATTCTTCAAAAGACATTTTAAATCTACACCAATGAGTATACACGGTTATTAAATAATTGATTTTTTCTATAGGGTGCCTTCGGTCTCTTGGATTAATATTGGAATTATATTATTGACTTTTCGATAATTTATTTACCTTTTAATAGTGAGGTAAAGTGAAAAATATTTTGAAAAATATAAATAAAAATTAGTTTTCAGATAAAGTGCTTAAAAATATTGAACGATACAGAGAATTTTCCTTTATATAATTCTTTTTGTTTTCGCAAAGGGAAAATGCTACTCTCATACACAAGTTGCACATCAATAATACTGTAACTAATCTCATTTGTTGAAATTGGCTTTTTAATTTAAGATTCCGTGATATTTTCTGTTAAAGATTCATACTATCTTTTCATTAGTTACACAAAAATTTATATAGTAAAAAAAATCAGTCTCTGGAAGATATCACCTGGGAAAAAATTAATGAATCGCTTGAAGAAGTATTCCAGCCTATGGAATTCTATTAAGAGGTTTCATGAGATTGTTTAATCGAGGTATACTGACTAAGGAATAAAAATGTGCATATATTGTTTAATAAATCTTGTTTTATTCAATCCACGTTTCATATCTTTAAATCTTTGTTTTAATTTAAAATTTTTCCTATTATAAAATAATTTTTTCATTTCCTAAATTTAAAAATCTGTCAATAAAAGAAAACAAAGGGAAAGAAAAATTTCTATAGGAAATGAGTTACGAAACGAAATACTTTAGGACTAAGAAATCAAATATTTATAATGGATAATACCTCTATACACAAATGTGAGAAAACCAAAACAATAATCCATGAAAATGGGAACGAACTTGCTTTTTTACCCCACCATATATCCCACAATTAAATCCTATAAAAGAGGTATTTTCAAAATGGAGAAATAAGATAAAATATTGCCGACGTCAACAAATTGTACTTCATATTTTAATCATATGAGACAATTTTTATAATAATGAAGAGTTTTAATGAATACATGGTTACATTTTACTTGTCTTTTTATTTGTGTTTAGTATTTTACTTAGAGCATTTTAAATTTTTATAAATTATAAATTTTTATTTTTGGATTAATAATATGAAACGTGGATTAAGATATATGAAATATTGATTAAATTACATGAAAAATTCTGTTTAAAAAATTCTTTTATAAAAACGCAAACTAACTTTTTCTTCTAATCAATGAAAGTTAAAGGAATAATAATAATAATAATAATAATAATAATAATAATAATAATAATAAGAAGAAGAAGAAGAAGAAGAAGATTATTATTATTATTATTATTAATTACGTTCCTTTGTCATCTAAATCATAATAATTTTACGAATAGTGAAAAAATATGATAAATGAAAAACTATCAAAATGTTGTCAATTCTAAAGGTTGTAATAAATATAGAACTTGCAAATTATGTTTTATTTTACTTTTATTATTAAGCAAAAATTATCGTAATTTTAAAATCACGGAGTTATGAATTATTTAAAAAAACGAAGAAGTAAAAGTCATGAGAAATTACTGTCTTGGAATTCAATTCATTATTAATTCTAGAAAAATATTTCGAAAAAGCGTCATAAAAATCTGACTGGAGATTAATATAGAACAATAATCTACTAAAAACAATTACATATTTTTTGGCTCACATTATATTTTTAGAGATATGACCTAAATAATTTATGATATCACTTAATTTTATAATACTTTTTATGATTTATAAGGTTTAATGATATATTTAATTATTACTGAATTATTGGTGAATATCAAATAATGGTTGCCAGGAGTATTTTAAATGGACTAACGAGACAACAAGACGATTCCAATATTAAAAATCTGTGATTTCACCTTGCAATCTCATTAATCCATTTACACGATTACTTACACTTTTCATCAATATAATACGAAAATCATTAAAATTTGTAACTAGAAAAATAATTACAAATTATTAAGAAATTAATTTTAATTAATCTCGAAATTTGATGTAAATTTATTTACATCAAATTTAGTAACAAAATGACTAATGAAATGAATAATACTTTTTATTGTACGGTATATAAGATTTCTCACAGAAAAGTATTTCACTAAATCACTTCAGAATCAAGAAATCATTTCAAAATTTAAATGAGAAAGATATTAAGTTATTTAGAGAACTTTCCATAAACGAGGCATGTCAAAAGTGTGGAAAAATTAAAATTAGAAATGAATATAAAGGATCTAAAGTATATATATTTCTAAGTCTTGTGAATTCCGTAAACCTAGTTTCTTTTTTATGTATTTCTTTAAAATGATTTTGTGATTTTAAGTGATTTGTTAAAGAGAATATTTGGTAAAAACATCTCCAAAATAAAACAGTCATTTTATTGTTTATCTTATTACTCATGGTTCAGAGATTTAAAAGTCTATTACATCAGAATTGCAGGTCAAATTAAAATTAACCTTTTAATAATTTTTAATTAATTTTTTAGTTAAAATTGTTAATGATTTTTTTTATATTGATTAAAATATAAGTAGTATGTAAATGGATTAACGAGATTAATAGATAATTTTTTTATGACTATGATCACTTTGTGGTCTCGATAATCGATTTACATTTTAATGTTGCCTATACATTAATAATATATTTTTTATACATCAAATATTAAATTAAAAATTGACAAATATTTAATTTATTTAATTATAAACGTAATTAAAAATCATTAACTAAGTTAATATGTAATAATTAAAAAATAATTTAATTATCTTTTTATTCTTTGTACAATTTTATAGTAAAGCAAAATTCGTAAATAATGAATTAAAATGCGTAATTAAATTAATTAAAATTGTACGTTTATTACTTATTTTACTGAAATATTTACACAATTTCAGTTTAAGAATTACTTTTATCATTGTCTGTCATATAATCCTGTAATCTTATAATTATATTAATTATTTCCTTTTTAATTAATAAAATTTCTTGTTTTGGTGTATTATTATTATTGAAATTTTTTTTAATATTTATTATTAATTTTTTTTAATATTTTTTATTTTTAAAGTAAAAATATTTTTCTAAACGATAAACATTCAAGTTATTATTAATGTAATTATTTTTTAAAAATTTATGATTAATGCCTTTTTCATAAAAATATTCAAACTAATTGGTCTTTTTCGATTTTTTTCATGTTATGCTCATCAAAGAAATAATAATATCAAAATTATAGTTAAATTAATAATAAATGTGCCGTGATATAAAGCTAATTACTAAAGTGATTTTCATTCAGCATCTGATGATTTTGCGGTTTATAGTAGAGCTAAAATTGTTAACTTATTTATATAAAGTATTGTTTGACTTTTTTCTTCTTAGTATTTGTTTCGAAGAATATTTGAATGCATATGGTAAAATATAATTTTATGTCGAACACATTCTTTGTAAATTTTCAGATATTTTGGTACTCATTTGGTAGAGTGTGAATATTTTTTAATGGTTGAATACTTGATTCAGAAAAACAGGCCATTTTCAATAATGATTATTAATTATTTTATATATCATACACAATGACTTATATTAATTTACAATTTAATAATGATCATAAAGGCAACCAAAACCACAGAAGATTAATTCTATTTTTGCAGTCAAGTGGACTGTTAACAACAATCAGAAAATATCGGTTTTGTCAAAGATTTATGAAATTGGTCAAAGTCAACAATAATTCTGATGAACAAGCCCATAAAATAAGGTTCAATTTTTGAAAGCAGCAGCCTGTCTTTCTGACATGTTTTACTTTATACATATAATTTGGAATATGCATCAAAGCATTAATTTAATAAGAATTAGGAATGAGTACGGAATCAATAACAGATTGGAAAAATTATTTGCGTGCAGGCTGCACACATAACTTACTAATTAAGCCTAAGGTTTTATGACACTGAAAAAAACAGTTGAGATTGATGAGATGTTATTTCTACAAGTACAACGTCTAAAGGATTGGTGATATGAACCCAATAAGGAAACAGTTATCTCAATTATCCAAAAATATATTCTTTTAAAAATAATTTTGTTATTAAAAATATTTTGTATTTTCAATTGTTTTTTAAGTAGGTCAACCAATCAAAACTTCTAAATTCTACAACATGAGTACTGAGATTTTATATTGATTATGTTAAAACCGAGTTTAGATTAGTTCTCCTTATTATTTCATAATTTTGTGCTAATAATTTAATAATTTAATAATAATAATAATAATTAATAATAATATAAAATTTCGAATCAATAAATGAGTCCCAGTTATTTCTCAAAGTTGGAAATTCAGGAAATAATACATTATATTTTTAAAAGTAATTACAAGAGTCATTTATGTTGTATTCCTAAAGTTGTATAATTAAATAAAACCATTTTCAAAAATGAATAAATAATAAAAAAAACATTAATTTTTAAAATAAATTATATTATATTTAATGAATATTTTGAAAGTAAAAAGTTTGCCGGAGGCAGATCTACATGTCCCCTAGATTTTCATATACTAAATTGAATAGGTGGTTTAATTTCCTAAAACAATAATCAAAATATTAAATAGTTCTAAAAATTGATAATAAATAATTAAATGGTAATAAAAATTTTTTTAGTCGTTTTAATTAAAACAAAAATAATTTAGTAATTAAAACAAAAACACGAATCAATTAAAATCTCCCATTTTAAAATTAAGAATTAATTAATTGTTTACTTTTAAGTTCACATATTTTATATTTTTAATTTATTTTTATGTTAAATTAAATCCGTTAAACAATCCTTCGTTGATATATTAATATATTATATATTAAGTACTTTGAAACATTATATATTAAATATATAGGTAAATTTGTAATTAGATTTCTTACATAAAATTTTATTGATATATAAGTTTGATGTTTCTTTGATAACATGTCGTGGTAAGAAGTCTTGAGCACAGTTTTGAAACATCTTTAGGACTTTTTGTCCTTTCTTCATTAGTCAGTATATATATATGCAGGGGCTTTTATAACATTTTCAGAGTTCTTAATTTAAATATGCACTGAAATTTAAGTATTTTTATCATTTTCCATGCATCATTGAGATTCAGAATTTATAAAACTCATTAGGATTCTCTGTAAAACACCCGAAGAAGTTTAATTTAAGAATTTTTGCATTTAGCAAAATATATGGCAATCTGTAGTTAGGTCTGGGTATAAATTTGATGTAAGAATATGTTCCTATCGCACTTCAAAAGATATTCTTTCGAAAGGCAGCATTGTCATGGTAAGTACAACCTTTAACTCCTTAATTTACAGAGTTTAGTTTTGACAGTATGTTTTATTATTTAGAAACAATCCATAATACGTAAACCAAAAGATTAAAATATTTTTCTTTTGACGAAGTAGGATTGCAATTGCGTTGATTCTCATTGTGTGAATGATTTGACTATTTTTGTACGAAATTCATGTTTCATTGTTCATTATCAGGTCTTCCAAGAACAAGATACTTTCTTGTTTTATAAGAAAATCAAAAAAGTTAATGTGTTCTGTTAATTTAATTTTCTTAAGGTGATAAGCAACTCAAAACTAGAATTTTTCACTGAGAGATTCAGTTTTATACGTATTTTTCAATCCAGGTATTTAATAAAGTGAACTTTTTATAATTTTACTCATTGTCCTGTGACGACCGTCAGTATTTTCGAAGTATTTAAGTGTATTAAATCAATAAAAAATCATTGAAAAAAGCAATTTTTTTTTTAGTTATTTCTCATTCTTCCTCTTTTTTCTTATATTAAATCACTGAAAATTTTACTCTGACTTAACATTAAAAATTCAAAATCGAAGTATTTCGAAAATTTCCAGGCTGACGCGATAAATTGGTAGAACATTTAATAATTGACAGTTATTTTAATTTCTATTAAGATTGAAAAGCTTTGTTTTAATATTGTAATTCAACAAAATTATTTCTTTTATAAAACGACATATTCAAAAAAATTACAAAAATGTCAAAGGAATACGACATGAGAGTAATGATAATTACTAGTCTGTGTGCATCAGGCGCTGCTAACAAATTTCTGATTTCAACAATATCCACTTACAGAATGTTTTTAACTTGAAAAGATTGATGATGCCACTCCTTATGTTGCCATTCCATCAAGAAAAAAGACAAAGTGCTATGAATCACAAATATTATGTATAGAGAATTTGTAAAAGAGAGGTAGGCAAATAAATACACCATGATGTGTATAGATAAAGGAATTCTAATTCGAAGTCGAGTTCAGCCTATCATTACATAAGTGAAGACTTTTTTAAACATTTCAAAAAAACATTTCCTTCATATATTTATAGACAATATTTTATGTTTTAAATATGTAAGACGTCTGTAATATGTTGTCTCATTTATGAAAATTTTGCCATATTTCGGTGCTCACCACATTTATTACCTTTAATATATTAAACCATTTTACTAGTTAGATCAATTATTTTGGATGATAAATAAAATAATTTTAGTTCCAATAGTCGGAGACCTTGGTATTCTGACCACAAATCTCTCATAAACAACGAAAAGGCTAAAAAAGCATACCGAGCACTTTTAATCATCACGCTTGCTTTACCTGTAAATGATAATTTTCGAAAGTTTTCAGAAGAAGTAAAACAAAAATCTGGCTATCCGAAAGACGAAGATGTTTCAAGATTTGTGGTGGCATTTCATGATGCTGTTCTTATTTATGCAAATGCTTTAAACTCTTGTCTCAACGATAATATAAGTGCTGATGGACAAACTATAACAGACAGAATGAAGAACAAATCCGTTGAAGGTTTTTACAATTTCCAATTATTTTATGATCTTGTTGCTAAGGTATTTCGGGAAATGTAAGAATAAATTCCAATGGTGACAGAGATGCAGATTATTCTTTGTTGGATATGGATTTTCTCTCAGGAGATTTTCGTGTGGTAGCTAATTATTATGGAAGCAGTAAAGAATTGACGCCAGTAGAGAATGTCGTAATTGATTGGATAAATGCTCAAAACGAACCACCTTTAGATACACCAAAGTGTGGTTTTAGTAACAATGAATGTAGTAAGTAAAGGATCTCTTTATTATAAAATTAAATTAAAAAAGATTTTGTTACCTTAATTCTCTAATATTTCAAAGATAGTTTAGTGGTTTTTCTTTGACTCTTCAAGGGGTCTTAATTTTTTTTAATTTTTAAATACTTTATTTATCCTTAATCATGTAATAATAATAATTTTAGTTTATTTTTATAACTCATAACTTTAGTTATAAATTGATTCCCTAGATCATCTCTTTAGAGTTCAGATCAATAAAATTTTGTACACTCGTACGATTTTTTAAAAAAGTAATAATATTTAATTTTTAAAGTTATATTTAGAAACTTTTGAAAAATTATTTTATATTAAATTTTTCTATTGGATATTATTTGTTTTTTTCATCTTTATTAAGAAAAAATTAAATATAATAATAATTATTATTATGAATATCAGTATACGGACTGAGATGTTGATGATAATGATAATTAATAATAATAATAATAATTCTAAAAGAATGTTAGCAGCTATTTCAATGAAGTCACTCATAGTTTCAAAAATTTTATTAATCCAATAAAAATAAAAATACTTAA
>JBBMKC010219654.1:0-12331 GCA_037834085.1 Bipalium vagum
TTTCATGAAATTCTTAATTTTACCTCTATACAAGTCTATTTTTATTATTATTTAATAGTATAATTTTTTTATCCTGTCTTATTATTTTTCAAATGGTTATTGTTTAATTGAAATATTATTTCACCAAATGGATTTCATCAGTAAATATTATTTATTTTTAACACTAATAAAATGTTACATTTAATTGGCATCCATTTTATCTTTAGTAAAGAATAGTAAGGTATGGATATAGTTCGTTCTTAGTCTTAATTGCATTGTTATCACATTGTCCATCAATTATTTCTCCTGGGAATTCGTTAAACATTTTGACATCATCATGCTGACCGTTCGCCGACCTGGTCTGAACAGCCTACAGAAGTATAACGACTATTGTATTGACAAATATAGGCTTTACATAAGCTGATTTCATAAATATATGAATGTATTGTCAATGTCCCATTTCCCAAAAGAAATCCCAATGACAATAGGAAAATGTACCGAAATGTATATTGTCATCTTTAACGGTTAACGTGTTCAAAGGCCTTTGAAAGTTCCTTTAAAACAAGAATACAAACGAATTCTTTTATTTACCACTAATAAATAAATAATTTTTTATCTAGTATTAAGTATTATTTATTAATAATAATAATTTTCAAGCGAATAAATTAGATATATCAATTTTTTTGTTAAATTTCTTTGATAAGATCAATAAACATTTGAAACTATTTATTTGTTTTAATTGTTGGAGTAAACTTATTATGTTATGACTTAAGCGATGTCTTTAAAAATAATTATTTATATATTATTACTAAATTAATATCATAATCCTGAGACATCTCAGTGACCGAGTAATATTTAATAAAAATAATAAATAAATAATATGATATTTTAAGTAAATATATTTTTGTCATTATCTAAGACTGATAACTGAAGCGAATGTGAGCCCTGTTTTGACACACTTTGAAAGGAATTTCAACTTGAAGTCTTAGACAGATTGTGGAAAATTGAGGAGGCACAACGTTTCGGGACTTATCATTTGGTTAAAAAGATTCCAAGTACCGCTCAAAAAAATTCAGTTTTGTTTCCTTTTTTCAGCTTATACCAATAGAATAATGTCATAAAACCTCACAATGTTGATATCATTAAATAACTTGCTTTGATATACCAAAATAACTTTACAAAAATCTTTTGAAATCTCCCGAGTATGGTGGTTAAATTATTGTCCTTTCTATCTTCATGTTTAACGCTTTTTGCATGAGGATCATTAAGAACCCCTCAGTTACTTTGAGAGGAAAGGAAATCTAATAATATCCAGGAATTATAAACTCAATTATTAGACAATGGACGTCTGATTCTTCACTGGATGTTTTGATTATTTCATTTATTTCTGTCAACAATTATGAACAAACTTAATTAATTTGTTTACTTTCCTTGGATCCCTTTGAATAAATTAATTAATCTGTTCGGAATTATACTCCATCAGCATGCTCTGCTACCCTTTCAATTTGTATGGTCTCTCGTGGATTGGTTGTTCTAATAGCAAGGGTCCACCGTTCATTATCATTTGGCTTCGTGTCCACCATAAGCTGTCTGATTGATAGTCCTGCTTGAAACGGCAAAACAAAAAAGTTTCTGATAAAAGATTTTTTCGGTTGAACTCTTTCCTATTGTTCTATACAAAGCATCGGTTGATACTTCGTTTTATATTTCGATTTATTTATTTTATAAATAACAAAAAATTAATTAAATAATTAATTTTAATTAATAATTATAAAAAATTGAACGTTTGGTAACCAGGCAGCTTATAAAAGTGTAGAGAAAGTTTAATATTTTCAAAGAAAGTGCTGCAAAGACACCTAACGCGCTAACGACAAAGGTCCTTTTATCATTGTAAAAAATCCTATTAGAAGACTTCTGATTTTTAATATATTTTACTGGTGCACTGCCTGAGGTACCCTTTTATGGTAATAAACAAATTCATCTCATACTGTGGAAATTGATATTTAATTGGGGAGGACTCAAGTATTAAATTGGAAAAATAGCACCCCTTTAATTATTATTAGGTTAAAGCATAAGTTCGCTTGTTTTTTTCTAATGAGTTTTTGTCCCAATTCTGGTTGTATTTGTTAATGGTCTAGTTAAGAAAGATCTCAATGTTCGTAAGACAATGATCAATGTGTAGTGGAACTGGAGGGATCTCATTTATTTTGAAATGTTACACATATAATCTCACAAACAACCAGCAAATCTGCGTAGACCAATTGCATTGCTTGAACCATGTTATTCAAGAAAAGCGACCTAATTGCCAAGGACCAGTAATTTTACAAAACGACAACGCCCGACCACACACAGATCAGCTCACAAAGACGGCCATCCAGGAACTCGGTTGGGAGGTTTTAACTCATTCTCCATACTATCCGGACCTGGGTCCGTCAGATTTCCATCTTTTTCTTTTTCTTTCTAACCAAATGCGCAACTTTTCATTCAACAATGATGAGGATCTGAGGAATTGTCTTAAGAATTACTTTGATTCCAAACCAGGGCAATTTTGGAAAAATGATAGCCACAAATTGGTACAATGATGTGATAAAGTTCTAAATAATAGTGGTCAATACTTAACTGATTGATCTTTTGTTTGTCATGAAACAAATGTCTTTATTTTTGCTTAAATATTATTGACTAATAAATTATTTAAAAAAACGAACGAACTTATGCTTCAACCAAATATATAAAAACGTGATGCGATCCGAAACCTCGTAGTCTCAATGTCTTTATGCAATTATATTTTACTAAAAGTTTGCATATTTTTACTGCAACACTTAATGGTTATGAAAACTATTTGTTTTAATTGTTTAGTTTTGTTTATATAAGAAACATAATTTTTTTATATAAGAAACATAATTTTTTTATATAAGAAACATAATTTTTTTATATAAGAAACATTATTTCAAGATTATATTTATAAAATTCATTAAAGTAATACATTTTGCTATATATCGTTTATGAGTAGATTTCATTCCACATACACAATTACTAAATGTACAAAAAATGTGCGAAAAATTTTGACGGGCAGTATAAGTAATTTACAAGGTTTTATATTATAATTTATATATTTATATATATTATTACAAATATTAATATTAAAATGTTATATTATATTATAATAACTATAATTATCATTAATAATATTTATATTATTATATTACAAGCATTGTAATTAAAATTGAAATAATGATTTAATTTTTAACATAATTTATTTTGAATTGTTGGGATTATATTAATATTATGAATGCGAATATTTAAACAAATTGTAGAATGATTAAAATTTTTCTAATGTGCCTCAATATTTAAAATTAACTAAGACTTGGATCATTTTGCATTTACATAGTAAAAGTTAAACTTTATTAAATTATAAAATGATATTGTATTTTTAAAAATAAAAAGTTTTTGTTTAAATAACGGCAGATTTTTGTAAGTGTTTCTTTGTAAGAAAAATATTTTTAAAATACTATAATTAAATAACCTTAAATAGACTGACACGTATTGAATATAACATATATGATGAGAAGTCTTTACTCCTGTACTATGGTAAATCCTTCTCAATCAAACATTTATCAAACTATAAAACCTTTTTAAATATATTTTAAGGTCCAGAAAGGTATAAATTAACTTGAATCACTTTAGTTAAAATGAGTTGAAACAACTGGTTGTCACTTAACATTATAATTTTAATTATAAGTATATAGTAATGATTAAAAACTTTTATTATTATATCTATTATTATTGTATTTTCATAATTATAATTATTTATTATCTTAATAAAAAGCTTAGAGATTGACAAGAAGTACTTAATCAATTATTGGATTATGAGACTTGTTGAATTAAAAGAAATCAATAGTTTCCGAGTAAAAACTTCATATTTCTGAAGGAACCGTTGAGTTCTTGCTGGGTAATTAATGTTTTAATCTGACTGTCACTTTGCATTTTATCCGTATCGGACTAGCCGAATGAGGCATGAGTGAAATTTTCTCAATCATATATGCGTGACGAGTTAAGCTTCCAATGCTAAGCCGTCATTATGTGGAACTTTTCGAACCAAGTAGAATGCAGCAGAATTTTGCTTTCCTTTCCTTTTCTGGCTTGATTGGATAGGTCTGCTTAGGAAACAGGCAAGTAACTGACACTTGGGCTCATGTCTGCCAGTTGGCTCAATCAACCTCCGTAAGAGAACAGTGGGGAATACCAACTTTTTTCTCAACATTCCAAATTTTACAAAATTCAACAATTATAATATTAATTAAAAGTAACGTGTTTTGATTGAAGGAAATGTTGAAAGAATTTCAGAACATTAAACAGTTTGATTTTTGTTATTTCAGACTCTTAATCATTTCTCAAACAAGTTTTTATATTTTTGAAAAATTAATAATATTTTTAATTTTTTAAAAAATAAAATACGAAACTACATTACAGGGTGATGCAAAAGGAATTTTGTTTGTTCTTGTTGCTCAAATACAGTAGTTTTGTTTAAATATATCAATTAGTAAATATTGAATAATGTATATCAATTCGAAAGATTACGTTAAATTTAGATTGAAAATTATCACAAACAAAATAAAAAATCGGCTATTTTTTGTAGGTGTTCAAATTAGTGATAAAATTAGAGACACAGGTCACTTAATTTTAATATAAATTAATAAATTATCCAATGATCGTAGAATTCAACAATGGTTTATTAAGTTCTGTAGTAGATAGAGAAGTCTTAAAGAACCAAAGCACAAAAGTCGATTTTTTTATTCTTAAGGTTATTTAAGGCTGCTAGAGCTTATCTAATCAGCTAAAATCTGAATTTTTCCACACAAAAATTGTTCGTCATTTAAAAACATAGATATCTAAATGCAAAAGTTTGGTGATTTCAAGTGAAGTCATCCGACAAAAACTGATCGAAAAGGAAATGGGTAATGCACAACAACATAAAAGAATTTAATAAATTTGAAAGAAAAAATAATTTTGTGGTTTTGTGATCACTAGGCAGTTCTGATCATTTGAGTTTCTTAAAAAAATCGATGGAGTGGTGACACCCTTTATCCCAGGAACAAGAAAATAGAAAGATCAAGTAAACAGATAATGAAACATTTTTAGAGGTAAAGTTTGTTTAATTCTTGCTGAATTCCTGAAACAAGGAAAATTCATATATTGTACGTATTACATTAAGACTTTGCATGAGCTTAGAGTCAGGATCAGAATGGTATGAAAAAGAAAGATAAAAATTCCATCCATATTCATCATGATAATCCATACAGACACGCTTTTATGACAGATCAATTTATTGCAAAAAAAGAATTTTTGTTCTTTATTATTCATACAGGCCTGATTTACCTCCATGTAAATATTTTTCTATTTATTTGAGACTATTTAAGCGGACAACGATTCGCCCGCAAAAAATAAGTTAAGAAGTCTTTTGAGATCAAGGGTCAAAAACTGTTCTTAAATATTTTTCTGAAAAAAAGATTTCAAAAAGAATTCAAAGGTGACATACTATGGAACACAACGGAGATTATGTTGAAGACTAGATTTATGCTTTATAGTATAAATAAAGTATATACCAAAATATTCCTTTTTAAGTTGGAAAGTAAAAAAATTTTTTAACAAAGATATAACTTTTTGATACAACTGTATTAAAAAATGAACCAACCAAAATCCGGAGACTTTTGTCTCTGTATATCCGCAAAATTAAATTGACCAGAAAATTAATATTCATCCACACAGCAGCTAATTTTGTCTTCTTTGTAAATCAATTCATATTTGAAAAAATCAATACTCTTTATTATGCGATTTATGGAATTAGAAAACAGAAATATAATCTTGTACAAATATATGGAAAATACAAATCCCAGTATCCGAGAAATTTCAAAAGCTCTAGAAATACCTAAATCAACGATCAGCGATGTCATCATTAGGTTCAAGAAAATATTATCTATAAACGGGAAGCGTAGCAGTGGTAATAGTTTTGGTCAAGAAAATAAAAATAAGGTTAAACAAGTCATTGCATATGTCACAAAAACTCCGAAAATATTGACCAGGTCTATTGCTCGATAATTTAAAAATCCGCAGAGGCGGAGAAAAAACACTCCGAGCAAAAAAGATGCACGATCGTGATGCGAAGCAAAATCGGAAATGTTTACTATCTTTGCTAAAGAGGCATGAAACCAATCCATTGTTCTGGCCAGATTTAGCATCAATTACGTAAAAAATACTATAAAGTGGTTTATTGACCATGGTGCCCATTATGTACCTAAAAAGGGCAAACATATTGAAGAATATTGGCTAATTGCGAAAAAATTTGTATTTAAAGACTATTGCTAAAACAGTCAATCCTCTATGTGGTTGCCAATTTCGTTCTTGGAAATGTATGCAATAAAATTGGCGGATCGAACGAAATAGAAGCGAAAGTTACATAATTATTTAACACACAAATACATAAGACAACTCCATACCTAAATTTATTAAAAATAAATCATTTTTCGACAACTTGAAACCAGTCAGTAATTAGGGTCGGTTTCAGGCTTCTGATATTTGTCCTGGGTGTTTCTGAAAAAATCTCCAAACAATTAATGATCTGATCATATGTCATTTACTCAAAATTATTACATAATCCACAAACTTATGCACCTTATTGGAGGTGCTATCAAGTAGAGGATTGATTGTAAATATTTTAAGAACCTAAAAATTGCTTTCGATTTTATTTGACAGTCGAACTTTCTTTTTCAAACGGTCTTTAGATTAACAAACCAAAAATAATAATTAATATATAAATCTTATTATAATGGCGACATAATAAATTACAAATCCAAGATTGATCTGATATTCCACTGGATAAAAATTAATTAATTAAAATAAATAAACTAATTTTAAAAAGTAACAAATTAAACTTATTCCATATTTAACTGTGTGATTAATAAAGAAAATTAATTCTAAATTATTTTCCCTTTAATAATTGTAATAATATTTAGACAATTTTCAATTTATTTTTCAAAGAATTTTGTAATTAAAAATATTTTTAATTACCATTTGGAATTTGTTTCTCAGTCTCGATGCGCTAATCGAAATTTCGTTGATTATGAGAGACTAAATTGACAGTCTGCGCCGCAAATGCTTCGGAGGAAAAAATAAAATAAAGTAGTGGGAGAAAACGTAGTATCAACGAAGGAAACGGGAAAAAATAGTGGGGTGTTTAATTCTCATAATTAAGAACTAACATGGGAAGTGAAAAGAAACCTGTAGGATTTTTGGTAATTATGTAAAAGAGAATCTAAAATAACCCCTTTTGATAATATCTTTTCATATGTTGAAATATTATAAACAAAATATTAGTTTTATTAGATTTTAAGTTAGTTAATATTCTTATATTTATATATTTTATTATTTTATATATATTTTTAATGCATAATTTTTAAGCTTAAATTATGAAAGCAGCAATTTGTGTTATTTTTATTTTATTTTAATTTTATTATCAACAACCTTTGATCAGTCAATTAATAAATTGTTTAAATATATCAAAACCAATTACTTTTTATTGAATTTATGAAGTTTACAGTTTAAATATTTTTCGATTAATTTGATGAATGTGTATTATATCTGTAGAATTTATTGGACAGATAACAAAGAAGCAAGTAAGCTCACAAATAAGAAATTTGATAGAAGGAAAAGCACGATTTTTACATATTATTTCTCTCTCGTAATTTCTGGAAATTTTCATGAAAAATAAAATGACAAGATTTAGATTTCCTAAGAAACATGGAGGTCATTTCTAGGTGCTTGTATGTATATTCCGATGTATTTAAAAAATTTAGAATTGTAAAATACTGATGCTTTTTGAGACACTTTATACATAAAAATTAACCGTTGTCATATTTTTAGGAATTAATTCTTATAAAAAGGTGATGACATAATGTTCAGATTCTTTTTCTTAATGATTCATAAAATAACTAAAAGACCTTTTGAAATGTATTTGGATCACAATTAAATAATTACAAAATATCTTAAATCAGCATGCTTCAACAGGTTTTCTTGATTTAATTATTTCATGGTTTTGTTTTACGGAATCAAATTTATTGAATACCAAATACATTTTTTTCTTAATGCCATTTCATTTTTTTTATATTTAACAGTCTTAAAATGCAGTGCAAAGTTATTCAAAAACTGTATGTCCACAACTTATTGCCATTTTATTTTAATCGAGATTAGAAAGATACTGACGATGTTCAGGAAATTTGTAATGTGCTCAAAATCATCAATATGTTACAGTCTAATACTTATTAAAATTAATTACCGAACAATGATAAATATTTTTATTTTAAATGAAGTTTATTTTAATAAGAAAAATGCCTGTCCAATTATAATGGTAAAAATTAAATTATTTCGGTAACAACCTTAATCCAACAATCATTATTATGAGTCAGCAGGCCCAATCTCATGATTTAAACATCAATAGCCTAGGATTCTATAATTTATTAAATAATCAATGCTAAAAATCTAGGTTTTATGAACTAGACTAAATATGGACAAATTTACAAGCTGCTTTTTGGTCTACCAAGGAAGACCAACTACCATATGAAGTCTCGAATTGTGGATAAGATCATTGCTTCAAAAGAAGTGGATGTTGATGTTACTCATCATTGATTAATATTAGGATACAAATTTTTATGATTTTCTTTTTTTTTATTATAAATTCACTTGTTTATGGCTTGGAGTAAATAAACATTTTTTGCATTTTCAAATAAATTTTGATAATTTTTCATTTATATTTGTATTTTATCTTAATTTTTTCAATTATACGATTTGGCAAAGAATAATTTCCATTACATAAACTACTTCATGTGAGAGCGACCGTTATCTTTAATTATAGATATAAAATCACTTTGAAAAATTAACCTTGATAACAAGTGTTCTCTATTATAATATTTAACTTTTTATAAATACTTTACAATTGTGAGATTTTTTCTGGAAAATTTCAGTTTTTTGATTTGGGGATTATTGTTACATTGTCAATAATATAAATAAATAAAATTATCGTTGCTTTAATGAATCATAAATAGAAAATTTTACATCTCTTTTTTCTGGAATTTATTTATATTTTATCTTCCCTTTTTGGTAAAAAAAAACGTTGACAACACCCATAATAATTTTTTTTATTGTCATTCATATTAAACTGTTCTTAAATAAATAAGAGTTTGGTGGAAACACATCATTGAAAAACAAGGGGAAAATTTTTATTAAAAATTAATTGTTATTGGTTGCCAGGTTATCACTGATTTGATTATTAGTTAAAGTCGCGGAAAAGTAATTATCAGGTTTGTAAAAAAATTATGTTGGTTTTTTAAACATTTAGTGTATAAATATTGAGTTAAACAAAATTTTTTCTTAATTAAAATAAGAACTATTCGACGCAATACACTTTGACCAACAAGTCAGAAATTATTTTTACAGTAACCGAGTTCTGGAAGTGATGAAATCATTGAAGATATTTTTGGAGTTATCATGGTTTTGAAAATATTTATTCTTTGAGAAATTATCCAAAATTTCAAAGACGTTGAAGTCTAAAGTACTGGAGAATGTGGTAGATGTCGTAGAATTTAATGTTTGTAGGGTCAGTTGTGTTATATGTTATCGAGAGATGTCGTGAAACAGAATGGGTACTTTTTTATTTACTAATAATGCTTGATTATAATCTAACTATTGAACTGACCGTCGTCGGTTGCTGTACAGCATCCAATTTTCGTCACATGTGACAATCTGGTCGAGAAAAGAATCATTACTGTTCAGCAAAATAAGCGAAGGCGGAACTTCAAGTGACAATTTTTCTGATTTTTGCAGTGGAATACCCTTGTCGAGGTATTCCGACTTACAAAGTTCTGCTATATGATTCGAAATTGTTCGGATTACAACAATGCTGCAATGTTATATTGTACGAAGATTAGAGTCGACCAAACCCTTCAATTTGTTTTTAATCATAAATGCACTCCGTCTGCTGTCTCTTTCATCTTTTAGAGCCTCATCTCCGTTGCTAAACTTTTTTTACCAACGTTGTGGAGTACATATTTTATAGGTTTGGCCTCTATTTTCTTCTGCTTTTTTTTAACTGAGTTTAAACTTGTATAAGAAAATGATACGTAATTACTTATTTTCCATATTACATTACAGAAAAAAATTAAATAACGAAGAAACACAGAAATATATTTGAATACGAACAATTTAAAATAATATATAATATAAACAATGCAAAGGTTTTGTCAAAATAACGTAAAATAGATGAGATTCATCAAAACCAGCATCAAATTTTAAACAACCTTAAATAATATATATTACAATACGTACGTTCAAGAAAGGCTTCGACTCTATTGCGCAAAAGAAGAAACGACAAGACTTATAAACGGTAATATTTTTGTTTGTCTGTCAATTCATGCTGTATTCACGAATTTTGTCAAGTTACATATATCTTTGAAATGGTGTAATACTGTTATATGATCAACATGTAGTTCTGGTGTAAGTTTACCCGTAGTTTTCCGCGAGTCAGGCTCGATTGCAGCTTTCAGTTGATCCTTATCCAACACTATTGGTGGAGTTTCTTGATTCTCATCTTACATACTTTGCATACAGAATTTAGAAATCCATCATCGAACTGTTCGTTTATTAGGTGTACTTGCGCAGAAAGAAGCATTGATTTTAGAAGCTGTCTTACCCGCTCCAAAGCCATTTTTAAAATCGTATAAAAAAATTCGATTTCCCATCTTGCTGTACATGATTTTTAGAGACTAAAAATAAATTAAAAAAATAATTTAAACCAAATTTAAGAGCATTACCATATTAAGCGAAATAAAAGCTTCAAATTGATATAATGATTATTATTTATAGATTATTATATATTTAAACAAAATTACAACAATGGTGAAGCATTATTAAAACTGCAATTTATTTTGCACCACCATAATAAAGAGTTATTTTCAACAAAAATATTTCAATTTCAAAGCTTATCTGTACCTTTTGGTTTAGATAATTTTTATTTATTTTTTAATGAAGCTCGGAAAATAATGTCCGATTTTAATATTCAACTTCAAACTTAAATAAGTCAAGTCTACGTAAATTTTATTAATCTCAATAACAACTGTTAGTTCCTACACATACTTGCCAACGGGAAATAAGGGTGTTTGTCTTAATCGCATAAACTTCAGACAATCTGGATTCGATTAATTAAAGAATATTCGATTAATGATACTCGATAGGCGACAAATCATTAGAGTGTGAAGGATTAAGCAAAATTTTGTAAACTGTGCGCAGTTTTTACAACAGAGAGCACTATCATTTTGAAATTTTCTGTTCACAAAAATTGGACTAAAAATTTGCAATTTTTGTTGCCTCATCGATTTTTTGTCCATATAAGTCCCCTGTAATTGTTTGGCTCGCAGCCACAACATCTTAGTGATTGATACATACAGCACACCACCAATCAGCTTGCATGACCTTTTGGTGAACTTCTCCAACCAACCTAATAATGAATAAGTCTTTCAATATTTAAGATGATATTCAACTGATTTGTCTTCAGATATTTAATTTCGATAATAGCAATCAAATGGAATTAGAAATGTTACTGGTGCTTTGTGGAATCCATAATAGGATGATGTTTTACCATTTTTCGTAGTGGCAACTGTAGTTCTGAAGTAAGGAAGGGTCGACGGAGTTCAATATAGGAAGAGATTTATCGATTGACACAAATTAATTTAATGAGATCAATTATTTTATTGATCTCAAAATGGATAATTTTCTTAAAATCATGTCAGAGCAATTAATAATTAATAATTTCTTTTGAGACTCGAATTTCTCTGATTACAAATTAATTTTAATTTTTCGTAATTGCTTTCTGAAAATTGTGATTTTTTTTAAAGAAAATCTAAGGAAACAGGGTGGAGATTGTTCATGTTAAGTAATTATTTTTTGTTTATTAATATCAGTGAACGATTTTGATCATTATTATAAACAGGTTTCTCTCCATTGTTCATGAACATTTGTAAGTAGAAATCTTTGAACTTATTAATTCTCTTTAATATTTATCTTTCTTTTATCAACAACAGAAAAAAGACGTAAAATAAGGGTGCAATTTTTGTTTTAATCTGATAAAATATATTATAATTTTAATTAATTATTTTTATTTGATAATAAAATAAATTCAAATTTATAATCAAATCTTACTTTTTCATAATTTTAATAATGATAATAATTATTTAATCATTATTTCATAATAAAAATAAAAATAATAATAATAATAATAATAATATGAATATGAATATGAATATGAATA
>JBBMKC010219665.1:0-12329 GCA_037834085.1 Bipalium vagum
TTTAATAATTGTTAATTATGGCGTGAGGTCCTTATTTAAAAAAATTCAAATAAACTAATTCTTCGAATCACTCCTTTTAAATATTATTAAGATCATTATTATTATTAAAATTTAAACCCTTTTCATGATTTTTTGGATTTATTTTCCAAATGGATGTTTTGAGTAAACCCAACAAACGATAAAAAGGGTAAAATAATTAATTAAACGAAAAATGAACGTTAATTAATTAATTAATTAATGCTAATTATAATTTAATAATAATAAAAATAATTTTATTATAATCTTATCTTGTTGTCGAGATAATGAAAAATTGGTTTTGTAATTAATGGGCTTTTGTAGGAAATAGCCTTTTAAAATTAGAAATCGACAGTCGCTAATCAATATATATTACTATATAAAGCGAATTTCGTGCAGAAAATTCGCTGAAGGGAGAGTAGTATTTCAAGTATTTTGTTAAGCAGACCTACGATTTATATTGTTTTTGTATTGGAAGATTTTTGATTGATCGTAAATACTTTTCTTTTAGGAACATACAATAGAATGATTTTTCAATATGTTCCGTAGAGTTTGGGAGCCTCCTAGGCCACCGTACAGAGCCTAGAAGATGATCCAGGGACCCATTTATCATTCGGGTGAGAAAGATTTTATTTTTCTTTTAATTAATCCATTTGATTTTGATTGTGTTTGGTTTCTGGAGTAATGATAATGGTGATGATAATAATGGGAATAATAATATTAATAATACGAATAATAAGTTTTAAATATTATTAATCATTTTTTTGATTAATAATAATAATAATTTTTTATAATAATAATTTTTTTTAAATAATTTTTTTTGTCATTTTCCTAATGACAGAATCCCGCCGTGGGGATTATATTTTTTTTTGATCAGGTTAATGAATTTCCTGACGAGATCCATTAGCCTCGGGAGTATGGAGACTATCTCGGCGTGGAGATAGTGGGAAGCAATAGTCGTCTCCGAGTAGGGATTGGTGATCGTAGACCAATCCCTACGCCTATAAAAGGAGACGGCTATTCCCGTTGATGGCCAGGCAGCATCCAGAAATTATCGACAGTGTCCAGAAATTATCGACAGCGTCCAGAAATTATCGACAGCATCCAGATTCAGTAGGTCAATAATCAGTGATTATGCAGCCAGATTTATTCGCAGTTATGCCGTCGGATTTTTGCAAGGGGACCCAGTGAGCTTGGGAACCCCTACGCGACCTGAGAAAGGCCTAGAGGGTGACACGGGGACCCCTTGTCGCTCTTGGTGAGGCTGATTTTTTTCATTTTCATTTATTTGTTTTCATTGTTTTAATTTTATTATTAAATTATTATCCTTACTATTGTTTTCGCTTTCAGCGGTAGCGAGAATTCAGTTTTATTCAATATAACATTATTTGTTTTTAGTGATCGATTTAATATTTGTAATACAAATAAAGTTTTATTTTAAATATTTTGATTTGATTATGGAGGGAGTGGATATTGTATAGTGAAGGGTGTTTTACATTCAAAGGAGTTTAGAAGGGTTTCGAACACAAGGAATTACACAAATTGAGGAGTCACGAACCACCGAGCACACGTTGCTACATTTCCGTATTTTAGTAACACAATCAAGAGATCAGGAAATTGAAAATCAGGAGTATATAAGCTCTTGGTTTTCTCATTCAAACCACAAGTTAAGCTAATAGTAAAAAGTACTATTAAATACGCTGCGGCTATTTAAGAAAATATTGATCTCTTTTGAGTAAAATTTAAATAATTAAATAATCATCAACGTATTCAGAGAAAATACTGCAATACTGTACGTCCTTTTTATTATATTTTCTTATTTTCCGTTTTTGTTCGCACTAGACGACAAAATAAGTTTTTTGACATCAGGGCTTCTTTGGTTATCGTAAAACCAAGAAGACTTTAATTAATTAATATTATTATTGTGATAAGAAAGAGTTGTATTTGTTTTGAAAAATATATTTTTGAAATAAAATCGTGTTATCTCAGTTGATTTTAGTAACACTACCTTTGAAGGAGCTGGTGAGCCCATATCTAATCGATATTAATAGGGTTAGCATTTTATATTTTCGAGATTAGGTTGAACCAAACACTTACAGAAGGTACGCCATGATTAAATAGCCAATCAGAGACATTAAAATGCAAAATATTATATAGGCCAGCGAAAATTCATTATTTTTACCCTAGAAAATTATCTAAGAAAAAATGTATACATTATATTTTATATTACAGTTTTTAATTAGAGTGTACTTGAGAATGTTTGAAAGACTGTCTAAACAGTTTGGTTGTTATAAATAAAGAGTCTCACCCTCATTTTATAAATTTTTAGATCGTTAGTTTTAGTGTTTTTTTTAGAGGGTACTTCAAACAACACTCCGGAACCATGAAGTGGTTTACTGAAATTTCAACGATCCCCAATAAGTTAAAGGGAAGAAAGTTAGATGACCAACAAATGATATGTATGGGAAGGAATGTTGCAGCCGTCGATTTAGCTTACCTCAGTTGTTTATGGCAAACTATCGAATTCGTGAGTACAGATCTGTCACTAATCTTGGAAAAGAGGAACAAAGGTAAGAACAGATAAATTCCTACCGGAGACCCAGGCATCGATAGAGATTAAGGAAGAAGAGAGTATGGAATGCTAGTTGTTGAAAAATCCAGTCATGATAGTTGAGGTCTTTAGTGGGGCAGAAGAATAGTGGAAACCCGCAAAGAGGGAAGATCCAGAAGGGTATCTAAATCCCAGAGACAACAAAATGTGGATAAGTTGGATCCAGATATGAGCCAAATAGAGTTAATGGACATAAAATATGGAGCAACACAATTTCTCACAAAGATGCTTCCACTTGGGGCAACAATAACACACGCATGTTAACTTTGCCTACAGATCACTAATAATTCCGCGAGCGCAGATGACTAATTATCGGCCATGTCATAACGGCATAGTATCTGATATGGTAGAAGGACAGGTAAATGAACTGGCAACCAATCAGAAATTGTCAAAGATATTGGAAGGAAAGGTAGTGGTAAGATATGATGTGAAGAAGATCAAAGTAGACAGCAGTTGGATCAGAAACTACTGGAACCCAGTGACGCTACCCCTAACAATGACAGGTGGACTCATAGTCCCAGAAGATATTGGACAGTAAAGTTGCACATGTTGATCAAGTATTATGATAACGAGATAGTGGATAGGAGAGGATTCTTTGCACTACAGCGAGATATATCATTTATGCTGAGAGTTTGGATAGTGGTCGGAGAAGGATGCATAGTTAATCTAACAAGAATTAGTAGGCACTTGAAAAGAGAAATAACAGGTACAATAAAAATCGATCAAATATCAAATTGGATCAATGTCTCATAATAAAATATCAAAATACTTAATGACCAAGTCAAATTTTTACTCCAATTCACAGTTCAGATTATTTTTGGGTAATTAGTAAATATCATAAAAATCAACATAAGAAAATCAAATATATTACAGATCAGAAACTTTTATAATTACCATACTTACCCAAATAATGCTATGACTAATAACACGGAATATTCAAGAATTAAATCATCCATTTTATTTCTTCTATCAGATGGGATAGATTTCAAAATATAAAATAATTTCTTAACAGAAACTTGCGTTCCAGGTACAAAAAGTACTTACAAAAATTTTCGCAATATATTTTTTCCAGGTTGTTTCACATAATCTAAATTATGTAGTATCATTTTTTGAATTAATAATTTTCGGTATCTTTAAAATCATTAAGAATGAGAAATTTGATCTTGAAACCTTGAGTCGGCATCATAATTTGGCCACATGTTGAAAACGAATGTTCTCAAACTTTTAAACAATGAAAGTTCTGAATTATTTTTCAGAAAATTGTATGTCATATATATACAATGAAAACACTTCACTCAAAACTAATTTCTGATTTTTTTTTATTCACTAGTGCAAAATGTTGATAACTGAATAACATTGAGCTTAAAGTTACATTTTTTTTCAAATTCAATATTCGTTTTCAATATTCATTGTAAAATTTTTTTGATTTAAAAACTTGATTTGGATAATTATTCAGCAAAGAAACTAGTCAATGAAAATGTAAATAGATGCGTTTTGAAGAACTTTTTGAAGTTTTAGCACCATTTAAAACTAATTAGGCGTTATAGCTAATATGTCAATTACGTACGAAAATAATGTACTTCCGAATGTAGAAAATGAAACTAAATATTAGATACATATTTAGTTACCATGTACTGCTTGTTATGATTAATCAAGAGCAAATTTATTAAAATTACCATTACAACTAATAATTATTTTACAACCTGAGACAAAAATAGAAGCATTTAAAATTCAATAACTAGAAAAAAATATTTATTTCAATATTATAAAATTCATTCATATAAGATGTCCACTTAGCTTGTCGCCCATTCTAAAAAGAAATCATCATTAATGTAAATAAAAATTTTGTCATTAATCTTTAATATATAAAAATCAGAGCAAGGATGTTAAGACATTTTAAACTGTTTAAAAACATTTAATCTTAAACAAAGATATTTCATCATTCAAAATCATAATTAAAATGATAAAAATAAAAGTACCTTTGCAAATAAGAGTTTTCAAGACACGATTTTACCTAAAAAATTAAATGTTTAAAAATACTGATAGTAATAATAATAATTAATAAAAATCAAAATAATCAGATTATTATGTTGGCTCATTAAAATATCTAATATATTGCAATTACATTAATATTTCTCAGCATTAGCATGACATGTCATCATTTTTAACTTGATTTTAAATCAATTACATAAAAATTAATTACCTTATCAAATTTTCCTTAGCCAAAAATCATTACTGTAAAATGAAAGTCAAATTTTTAAGCACTTCAATTAACATTCATCTTAAAAACAACGTTTAAGTGTAAAATATTTTTTGGTAAAACTTAATTAAAACAAATTAAATTTTTATAAATTGTGAGTTTAGATTATTAATTAAATAAATTAAATTTTTTTCATTTCTGTAAGTATTTTAAAGGGCCTTTTAATTTAAAGAAAAATATTTATTATCTAAAATTTTTAAAAAGTTAATAAAAAATTTTTTTTAGAAATTGAAATTTTTAAACATTACTTTCTAAGTTATCATTATTTTTCGGATTCTTTGTTAAGTTTGTCTGATTAATTTAGTGGTGTTTTAACACAGCTGACTTTCCTCAATCAAATTTAAGCTTATGTTAATATAAAAATTAATAACATGAATTTGCATTCTGAGTCATTATATTTCCTTTCATTAATGGTTCGTGTTAATGAAGTAAGAAAAATAATCAGTTCCACAATAAAACGTTACTGACAATAACACATATAACAAGTGTTCCACAACAATCAATTATTGTTGTTTGAAATGAAATAGATCAACTATAACTCCTAATCAATATCAAGCAATGAAATGTAAATACAAAACGATAATAAATCAATGTCAATAAAAAGGAATAGATAGTTTTTAAAAAAGTTAACTCAAACAATGAAATCGAGATATAAACTCATATTTTTATATCTATTAATTAATTTATTTAAATTTACTTATATGCTTCTATGTATTATATCCCACATCCATAAGTACAGAAAAAAATATAACCAATAAAATAGACATAAAAATAATCCTGTAGGAAGACCACGGAAGGATCCAAATACACCGCGCCCACAAGGAATCAGTCAAGAAACCAGAAAAATCCTACAGAAAGAGTATTTAACAAGATTGGCCGAAAATATTGAAAAGAACCTGAAGAACAAGAATATGACGAAGCTATCAGAAAAGATAAAGAGAGATTATTAAAATTGTTAGAGTTAATAGACTCAGTTATGGAGACAACAGGGAATCGGATTATCTAACACTGGATATTTATGTAGAGATATCGAAAATTCTAGGAAGATGTTTAGAATTTTGTGGATCAACCAAACGGTACAAAAAACCAATTATGACTGGCATAGTTATGTGAAGGTAGAATGGATAAAGAAAAATTCGCGGTGAGCATAATGTTAATGATAAAGTAAATCGGGAGTCGAGACGGCAGAATACAGAAATTTTGATTCGAGGTGCAAATAAGACGAGTGGAGATTTTTTCGGAGCGAGGATGCAGTTGAATCAAGGATGGTATAGTTTAATTAGAACAAAGAAACCAATAAAATAGGAAACAGGATCAATCAAAGAAGGACGGTCATATGAAATACGACATGAACAACCAGAACAAAGGGTAAAACAAGAAAAACAGCCGGAAGGGTCACGAAGAAAAAGCCAAACATAGCAAGGATTCAGATCAGCGAACAACTCTTGGATACTGATGATGTTAATAATGATCATAATGTTTTTAAATATTATGAATAAATTGAATGCATTAGTGGCATATGATTGTTCAAAGCCGAAAATGGGAAAAATATATTCTTTGATAAACTTAGAAGAATGCCCAGAAGTGTACTCGAAAATTTTAACTGTTAGGAATGTGGAGTATCATATTAATTAAGAAACCTAGTTTAGAAAAGTAAATGTGAAGGAATCCATTGTTAACAAGGCAACGTATTATTGTGGAAAGTTACCAATTGCAGCAAGACTGGCAATTGATGCAAAAGTAGGTGTAAGAACACAAGTCATAACCGAAGGAGGAAGCATAGGATCGGATAGCGTATGTACCGGAAGAGTCAAATATAGAAAAGGTAAAATAGTAGCTTGAGGATGTTACATATTTAGATTATGTGTAAAGTTACGTGAGTTAGAAGGAGAGTTTGATGCAATTACTGGGAAAATGCTCTCGCATCCATTTTGTACTCTAAAACATGCAATATGCAATACAGGAGAAAATTGCAAATTACTGACTGTGACATAGCATTTTAAAGAGAATAGTGTCTGTGCAATTGGAGAGCGAAAAGAAAAAAGAGAGCATGAGCAGATCAACAAGAGTGGGGAGTGAGAAAAAGTTTGAAGATTTGACGAACTAGCATCATGTAGAATTTACACAATCCAAGATATCGATGAAGAGAGCAGAAATATAATGTGTTCAGAAAGAAGAGAAAGGATTTTAAAACACATTGTGAATGTTGTAATGCAAGGAAACGGTCGATCAGCTGATAAAAGGAATTACAAGGTATTGCTGAGTCCAGTTCATTATAAAAAAGCGGAAATGAAACTGTTAGAAAAGACATACGGGCGATTCTCGAGATTTTTAAAATCAAGACTGAAATAATCTGGATATAAACTATATTTATGTTGGTAAAATGGGCTTTGTCATAGATCTGGTTGTTATATACGTTATACCAAACAATCTCATTCACTTGGAGGCTAGTTACTGTCTTTTTATCGTTTTTAGGAAAGTTCTTAATCATTCGTCACCATGGAAAAGAGTTAACGAAACTCAAAAAGGTGTTTTACGAAAGAAAGCAAGAAAAACTTGATGAAATTCAGGTAATAGTGAAGAGAAGAATTAGTTTGTCAAGCAGAAACTAAGGAGAATCGGTACTTTTCTCCAACAAATTCAGGAAACTAAAAGCGAGGAAGAAGAAGAAGGTAACACTGACCGCCCCATAAAGTGAAGAATATTTAAAAATTAATAGAAATTTGCAAATGGTACCTGTAAGGTATATGTCATTAACAGAATTGATGGCAGAAATATATCAGGCATTGGATTTTTTTTTGTTCGACGAAATTCCAGGAGATGATGTGACAGTGACTGGGTTACCAGAAGAGTTATGAGATCAAGAATTGGATGAAGGGGAAGTAGCTGGATTGGGCATTGCCGTATATAAACGTAGTGCCAATATATTAAGAACCAATAATCAAGGGAAATATAGGACGGGCAATAAAAGTATGATTAGGATGAACGAGTTTTTTCAGCAATGACAATGTTCTGACAGATGGAGAAAAGAATAGGATGCAACCAGCGTCAGTTCTCAAACAGTAACAGGTCAGAATTTTGAATTCTTGAGCAAAGTGATATGTGTAATCAAACTGGATGTTCATAGAGTAGAAAATGGTCTGAGAGTGACGGTCAACTGTCCATACGATGGATTGATTGAAATGGAAATTTTTATCGCACTTGCAAAGAGTAGTGTTTAACTTAATTTCAGAAAATTTAATTCCAGTTCGAGGAAGTAGATAGAGAAGACAAGCCTTAGACGACATGACATTTAATAATTGTTCCAATAGATTCTTCTGACAGAATTTCACTTCTAAATTATTAAAAATACGAATTTAGGGGTTCTCTTTAGTGGCAATCCACTGCAGATTCCAATTCCTTTTATACTGGTCAGACAACTAACCAGTCGTAGAATAGTTTTCCTAATGGGGAATGTCAACTCCCATTTTGATCACTTAATCCCAAATCGGTCCCTTCCTCATTTAATCTGTCCAACTCTGCGTCTTCATTGTCCAGATCAGATCGTTTTTCTTATAAAATAATAATTTTATTATTAATATTATTTTCACTTTTTTGTTAATTATAATAATTATTATCATTTCACTTCTGACCCTTTTGCGGTCCTCAAATAATAATTTTTAAGATGGTTAAAAGGGATGTGTTCTTAGTTAACCCAACATATGTGAAGTTGATATGATAAACTTTGTTTTATCTTATAGTCAAACGTCATAATACTTATTTTATTTATTATACTTTGACACAGTAACTTGCGCTCGTCTACCTGTAACTCCCCACTTTTAAAAGTGTGTTCGTTATTCGGTTACACTCAACTTGAATCAAAAGCTTCTGAATAAAACGTTATCTACTGAATCAAAACACCCACAATAATACTCTATCCGCACCCTGAAAACTGAATCAAAATTCTCACGATAAAACTTTATTGGAAAACACAATCACAGCTAGATATAACAACAAAAATTCACTCTGTAAATCACCCCAATAAATAATAATAAGTCCGTTAATCAAAATATCAAATAATAGTAAGGCCAAAAAAGTTAAAAATTCAATCCCTAATTATAAAAGAGAAATAAAAGAGATTATCATTAAAGATAAGGTTCTGAAAGTTACAACAACAAAAATATTAAAAATAAAAGGTCTTACCAAGAGCGACAAGGGGTCCCCGAGTCACCCTCTAGGCTCTTTGCAGGTCGCCTAGTGCTTCCCAAGCTCGCTAGGTCCACTTGATAAATCCTTTTGCATTGACATATTCATCTGCAAAAACTTTTACACTGTCTTTGTCAAAATGTCGCTGTTGTACACTGTCGTTAATTTTTTTGGCAAATTGATTGGAATAGTCATCTCTTTATATAGCCGTAGGGATTGGTCTACGATCACCAATCCCAACTACTCGAGAGGGCTATTTCCAACAATAGCCCATAATTTCTAACTTTGTTTTCACGCTGAGACAAAGTTAGACAAAAGGATACATTAAGTCAACAAATAAATCCGACGACGGAGTTTAGTATATTATTAACAATTTTTAAATTCGATACATCAAAGTCTCGATGATGATTGTTATATTAAAATGATAATAATAATCAATTATTTAACAATATAAATTTTCTGATTAAATATTAAAACTGGTCTACATTATTTTTATTTAAAAGAATATTAATAAAAATGATAAGCAGTATCACAAACAATTTCTGTATATCTAAGATTTCTCGAAAAAAGTTTATATAAAACAATTAAATATAGTGTTTAAAATACTATTAAACATTTAGTGTTTTTGATGAAGATTAATTTTTCTAATTTCATTAAATTTCAATTAGTAATTAAACTAATATATGTTTTTATAATTAAAGTATAGTAATTTATACAAAATATAATCATTATAGTTAATTGTGTTTAATTAAATGAAATAAGGATTTTTTATTAAAGGTTAAATTTAAAAATTGAGAATAGTTTTTTTCTAAATGCCTCTTTTGGGATCTTATTCTATATATGAAGAAATTGTTTTAAAGTTTTTGAATAGTTGGATGATTTTTGTTGGATTTATTGTATTTGGGTTTTTGCTTAAATATGAAGCCCCATATGGACGTTATTCTAATTATAAATTTGGTATGCCAATTCCAGCTAAATTATCTTGGTGCATTATGGAGATTCCGTCAATCATAATGCCTTTAGTATGTTTTCTAGTATTTATTGAACGTATTGGAAAATTTAACTATATTTTCCTTTTATATATGATTCATTATTCGTACAGGTTAGAATTTTGATCATAATTAAATTTTATTAATAATAATAAATAATAATAATTTTATTATCCTTAATATTTTTTAGAAGTTTGATATATCCATTTTTAATTCAACGAGGAAACCCAGTTCCCTGCTACATAGGAATGTTAGCACTAATTTTTAATGTTTACAATGGGTCCCTTCAGTTCTTAGGATGTATGAACAACACTCAAACAATCAAAAGTGCATTTACATATTTAGGTTGATTTTTTCTATTATCTTTCTAATTAACGCACTATACAGGGATCATAGGATTTTTCTTTGGATTACTCGTAAACATAATATCTGATTACCAATTAAGACAACTGAGAAATAATGGTCAGTCTAATAAGCGATATAAGATTCCAAGAGGCTGGTTCTTTGAATACGTGTCGTGTGCCAACTATTTTGGAGAAATAATCGAGTGGTGGTCCTATGCTGTGGCTGCGCAGTCGTTAGAGTCTGTTGCGTTTGCATTATTCACTTGTTTCAATTTGATTCCGCGAGCTCTGAGCCATCATAGGTGGTATTTAGAAAATTTTAAAGATTACCCAAGAAATAGAAAAGCAGTCCTTCCCGGCGTTCTGTAGTTCTTCCCCATTGACATATATTTAGGTAAACGAGAAGATCAATGATGTGTTTTGAATAATATAATTGAAAAGTTATTCGTGAGTTAATTTGCCTGAATTTTTAAGTAGAAGTCTGTTTTAAATGGAAAAGTTGATTGAAGAAACTTTTTGTGTTCAAGTAATAAATTTATTTGGAAGATTTAGATAATACTTAGTAAAAATCGAACGTTAATTGTTTATCATTAAATTTTGTTGAAGAGTTTATTAGAAATAGAAACAAGTTATAATAATTAAAAATCAATTTTATTGATAATCAGTTGCTTATTAAAGTGAAATCAAAGAAAGAAATGACAGAAATGAGTCGTTACAAGTTACGTTTCTATGAAAATATATTGCAAATTAATTACATTTAATTTTAATAAATAGTTTTTAAAGGATTTATTCTGCAACTTTTATGATAAATAATCCAAAGGAGAAAAATTCCTTTTTTCTTGAAAAATATAGGAAAACCTTGAGAAGGAAAAATAATAAGTCATGGGACTAGTTCTCTGGAAGTGTTATTTTAGTCGATATTTTATATTACCTTTGAATCATGATATACTCAGTTTGTAATTTACTTTTGCTGAATTTATAATGACACATTTATATTTGACACATTTAAGTAATTTTAAGTGAGACTAAACCAACATTTTTAAGAATTCTAAGGATATATTTATTGATTTTAGTTCAACTAATGACGTCAATAAACTTTTCATACTTTTATATTATTATCACTGGACATTTTCAATTTTCAATTAAGCTATTATTATATTTTATAACTTAATTGAACAAATTATTTTTAAAATTATAATTTTCCGGGTTTTGTAAAAAGTAATGCTAATAATAAAATTATTAATTACTTAAATGAAATAATTTAGTTTTTCTAAAGAATCTTGATAAGCAAAATCTTTATAAAAATAAAATCACTTCTCTTTCTGATGACAAGGAATTTAAGGAAATTTTTCTTAAAAAAGATCAGTGTGAAGGTCATTAAATATGCGTAATTGGTTTCCACAGTTACGCATAGTATTAGCTGTCTCAATGATTTGCCGAAATCTCTTTTCACGTCTGAGAAGTTTCAGTAGCAGTCATAAATAGAGCTCATAGAGTTGCGAAAAAATTAGAGAAAAAGTTTTGAAAACCAATTATTTTATTATTATTATTATTGAAAAATGAGGTATGATTTACATGGTTTCTCCTGTTACCGATTCCATCAATTTTGACTAATAGCCATCTAACCCGCAACGAAATTCGTGGAAAGTATAGAAGCCAAGTTCCAATGTCATTTCGTAAGATCGTTTTTATTCTGATTATCTATTTTTATTTCTTTTATGTAATCATCTTAACGTAATATTAATATTTTTCCTACTACCCGTGTTTTTTTATTTTCATATTTTACGGAAATTATTTTAATGAATTTAGAATACCGTAAAGTACTGGGGATAAACCGCGGTTTATACGAAAAAAAAAGTTAATAATCTAAAAATTTTGAGGTGCGCCTTATGCTTAAGTATGCGTCTTATCTAAAGAATTTAGGA
>JBBMKC010219676.1:0-12329 GCA_037834085.1 Bipalium vagum
CCCGGAAAGTGAGATCTTAGGATATCCATTGTTGCTTTGGCAGTGTGACATGTAGCCCCATCCTGTTGAAACCACATAATATCATAATTAAAAAATAAAAGCATTTTATCTTTTTCTGATAGAATTGACAAATAAATAGCTTTTTAAAACAGCATCTAACTCACTGGTGAAAATTGATAAAATTATAATACGATAAATGATAATAATTAATTAAAATTCAATATTATTTCAGAAAGAAAATATTATCATTGAGAAATTCTTTGTTGCTTCAATTGAACATTGAAAAAGAATTGGAAAATTCTTCACCAGACAGTAACTACGTTTATGATTTACGTATCAGATTGAAAAAGTTTCTGCAATCGGAAAAGGCTTGTTACAATGCTGATGCGATTTTATCAACTTTACCTTATGATGCATTTTATGAAGAACGATCATTAATGCTGGCAAGGACTGGGAAGCATGAACAAGTAAGTCGAAAAAGAATTTTTGAAATTTAAAACAAAATAGCTTAATTGGTAAATGCCTTCATTTGATTTTGACATTAAAATGTGAAGAAATCAATATTATGAAATATTTTAAAATACTTTTCGCGTACGATTTTTGCCACAGACATTGATAGGAAGAACCTATGAAAAATTTTCTCTGTATTTAAGGAGGTTTAATGAATAATCAATTTCAACATTCCATTTTGTCTATTATTTAAATTAATTCAACTTATTTTTATTAGAGGTGTAGAAAACAACTGGTGAAATAGTATGTTAGCATCAAAGGTATTTAATTTATAAACCAAAAACAATTAATCAATTATATAATTTTCATCATTTTTCAATAACTCTGCCATCTAGTCACCAATTAATGAATACCATCCAATTAAAATTAGACTTTTTCGGTCAAAATACTTAGAGGTCCGATATCATGTCTTCTAAATTTTTATAGGTTTTATCTCTGAAATAGTGTTCCAGGGAATAGAAAGATGTGGCAATATTGGCATTAAATTTTTCAAAACTTCATATCATAAGTGTTCGGTTTTGCGTTATCATTAATAAATATAACGCATTTTCTGATTACCAATTCAGAGTCAGGACTTTTGTGATTGTCAGACCTATGCTTTGAAAGTTATTGGATGAACTTTTAGACTGTTGAGATCTTTTTCGTCTCATTGATTTTAAATCCACGGAAATTAATGATTTCTTACACAGAAGTTTGAGACATTCAGTAATGAATAAATGATGTTCGAAACTTCTAGTATAATTTTAGCTGGTGCCTCGTCATGGAAAGCCAATTTAAAATGATCCAAGTGTTAGTAATGTTTTAATTAGATTTTAGATATTATATTATTGTTACACAAAGTAATGTCATTTTTGAAAGTTAACTAAGGATTGTAAAAAATACAGGTTAGAATACATGAAAAGCGAAATTAATAAAAAAGTTTAAAAAACCCAACAACATTAATCTCTTGATAATCATATATATAAAAGATTATCATGGTGGTATTGAGTATGTTTTTAAAAAAAAATCTTTTGCTTATTCATTTAACGAAATACAATTGAGTCTCGATAAAACGAAGATCTCGATATAACGAACCTGTGTGAAACAAATGGCTGGCCGCACATCATATATAGAAATTAAACTTTGATACAGCAAATTTTGATATAACGAAATTTTCGATATGACGAAATTTTATGAAACATTTAAATTTACGAATTTTAATTTTACATAATATGTATACTATGATTTAACGAAACTTTGATATAACGAAGTAATTTGATCGGTCCCTTGAAATTCGTTATATCGAGACTGAACTGTAATTAAATTCGGTATCTGAAATATCTTAATTAAATATGTGAACCACCGCAAAAATTCCAATAGAATTTACATATTTTTAATAATTTTTTTGCATTCCGCTGAAAAATTAATAAGTTAAAACAAGGATAACAAAATACCAATTTTTAAATTAGAAATATTTTAACTGTTTAATTGGTTTTATTTAAATACAAAAATAACATTATTATAAGTCCACATGGTTTGGTTTAGCTTTTAATATAAATTTTGGCTTTACAATTTGTCGCATTTTATCAATTCGAGTTGTATTAAGCTTAAATGCAATGTTTTTTTAAAATGGATTTTTAGTTTTTAATTAATCGGTCGATTACCCATTTTCATTTTTACAGGCTTTAACCCTGTGGATATACGTCATTGATGATTTTCAAAGAGCAGAAGACCATTGCATGAAGGTCTATGAGACAAATAAAGATATTTTTTACAAGTATCTCAGTGTTTGCATTGAGCCTTCAGATCCAGCCAGTATTGGGATTGTTTTACCAACATATGATTTTACCTCCATTATTGATGGTCGAAAAACAATTTTAAATAATAAATTGGTTCCTCAATTGAGTAAGGCGTTGGAAATAATGAACAAACACGGTGACAAGTTGAATCCATCTTTGGCTATTCGGTTGTTGTCTTCAGCTTTTGAGATCAAGGACCTTTTACCATTTACACAAGTAAATAGTTTTCCTTTACTTGATCTTATTCTAGTGGTATTCCAAGTTCAAAAAATATTTAAAATGTCGCTCTTGTTAAAATAGATTAAAAATTAAAATCAATAACTCATTGAAATAATAAATGAATCTCCTTTTAATTTTAATTTACTTGATCAGGAAATTTATAATTTTTGGTACTATTTTACTTTAACAACCCCCTGTTATAAGCAGACCAATCATAACACCGGATTATTTTTAGATTTTATTTTCACATTTTTAAACAATTTTTTATTAAAATTATTATATGATTTTTAATGTATTTAACAGGTAAAAAATTATTATAGATCCATCTTATAAGAAGTTAAATAAGTTTAATTTTTAAAAATCTAAAAATAACCATGTGTTATGATTGGTCTGCTTATAACACAGGGTTGTTAAAGTAAAATAGTACCATAAATTTTGATAATTAAGATCGTGAGCTAATTAAGAATATTAAATTAATACTTATTTTCATTGATGATTTTCAAACTTTGATTTTAATTTTCATACTTAATTAGATTTATTAAAACAACCGTTTTTAGTTTTTTATTTTACACTGTATTTTTATTTCTTAACGATATTTTTTCCAATAAATATAAAAGATAAATAATTTAACCTTTAAAATAATTTATTTAATTGATTTTTAAAAGAAAATTTCCGGTAAATGTTATTTATTAAATATATTTTTTCATATATCAGATAAATTTATTATCATGAGTTACTTATTAAATTTACAATTACCAGAATTCGTATTTAAGACTTAAAATCCGAAATATAACCTTTATAACATGACATTTCTCAGTCTAATCATTACAATATCATCAGACATAACAAAGAAATTTGAATAACTTTTTTTCTTCATTTATTTTAAAATTCGACACTTAATTTTCTGATATTCATAAAACTTGGTTTCTCCGATATATATTGAATATTATAACTTTATTAATCAAAATTTTAATTTAAAATTGACAAATTAAATACTTTCTAGGGTGTAGTAATGTACGAAAAGTTTCTTTGAAAAATTTAGATGTAAATAATAAATTTAGTATCATAAAGCAAATTATGTTCTACATTTAAAATTTTTTGTTATAAATTAAAATAATAAAAGATTTTTCTATGATTTTACAAATATTCATTTTTCAAGATGTTTTATTTTAAATATTTATTCTTAGAACTCATTGCGAAAGCAGGCATCACAGCTCAATCAATTCGTAATATTGAGAAATATTTTATTTTACAATAAACTCTTGTCAAAATTCAAGGTTTCTGTTGTTGCTAAAAAGAGTTTTACTGTTGATGAAAATTCGAAATGTTCTTACTGCAAAAAGTTTATGGCATCAACTGCTTTTGTTCGTAAAACTGACCAGTCTCTGGTTCATTATGGTTGTGCCAAAGATATTTCCGATAGAAAAATATAATTTTTTACTTCAAAATGTATTTATATATAGAAATAATATCAATGATTTAACGTCATTGACAATTTTTTGAGTTATTTTAAACACATTCTTAAAAATAATTTTGATATTAGTTAGTAGAACTAATAATAATAAATTTAGTTGATAGGTACATATCAAATATTCTTTGGTTAATTAAAGCAGGTGAGAGAAACGTTGTTGTAAATTGTTAAAAGTATCTTTGATTTTGAAACCTTTAATATAAATAACTTTGTTTCGAAACTCGATTTAAGTGTTAATATTTGATTGTCAAACAGAGATAATCTTCTCTCTTCAAATCAAGCTTTTCGTTAGAACGAACTGTTGACTGAAAAATAAGTTTTTAATATTTATGTGATTGAATTCGCACTTTCAAAATTTGTTTTACCTTACCAGCTTTTCAAAGTCAAACATCACCAACTCCTAAAACATTGAGCACATATCACACATACTATAATAATGCGCAATGCCAAGTGTAATTTTCAATCTCAAATACCATTTTTTTTAGTGTTCATTGTCTCAAAATTTTTAAAACTCTTCAAACACACTCAATTCCAATTACAAACACTAACGGAGTTTTATCAATAAATAATTTACGTATTTGGTAAAATTCATTTGCATTTATAATTCATAACTTTTATTTTGTCCCATACACAAATTTAATCTATGTTCAATAACTATATTAAAAATTTTAATATCTATTCTAATAACAAAAAAAATCACTTAATTTTGTTAAAAGATATTGATCATAACTTTTCACAATAGTAGTGTAGCATGTTCTGATTTTTTAATATTTTCCTTTAAATATAATATATTCTTCTGATAATTTAAGAGTTTTTTGTCATTTCAGCATAAATTAACAAACTATTATATTTTATTAACTTTCGCCAACTTTTATACAAAGCTGGTAGGCAATTATACTATTGTGACACACATAATATTAACTTCATCCGTAAAAATCTCAAAAATAGATCGAATAGAATGAAGATTCGCAGATGACATAATGTCTGTCAACGAAAACCTGAAATCGAGCGAGTTTGGTTCTTTCAACAGTATTAACTTAAACCTGTTTTGCAACTTTATCAGAATTGTGCTCTCCAGTTGATCATGTCAACAATATAAGACATATGTATATATAAATTTGAAAATATATTAGAATATCCTAATAAAATTACCATCACACCGAAATTTTTAAATTTTAGTATCTTACTAATATTGTTTTATTACTTATACAATACTTAAGTGCTAAGCCGCACGAATCACACCAAGGCTGTGAAGTTCAGTTTGAAAGTAAAAATACTGGACAAAGTTTTATAAAACAAATTAGAATTCGTTAGCGGATATTTTGGGATTTGAAGTTCGAAAAAAAGTTTTAAAAGAAATACAGTAAAAATAAATTAATATTGAATTTTAATAATTCGATGAAAATACTGATCACCAAGATTTTATAACTAATGAGTGATATTATTTAAAAATTTTTGTAAATCCTTAAATAGCAAACCTACATAAAAATGGAAATTTAATTTTTACTTTATTACAGACAGCAAAGCTTTAGGTTTTTCACAGGAATTTTTAGTTTCAGAAATTAAATTAAACAGTATACCACAAGATGATAACTTAACTTTAGAGAAAACATTTGATTATTTCTTTCAAATAGAATTTTAAATGTAGCCTCAACAAAAGTAGAAGCACTAAAAAATGTAGGAGCCTCAACATCAATAACAAATATTATAATATTTGATAATGAAGATTAGTTGCGTAGCTTCATGAAACTATGTAGTTTAAAGGATTTTAAAAGAAAATTATATTCAAATAAAAAATATAAGTGAATTTTCATTGAATTGAGTTTTCGGATTCTTATAGTTTTATAATAACTATTTGTAACATGTAATGAACGTTATCATATATCCGAAGAATATATATAATTATAAAAAAAATTTGTGGAACAAAAAAGTAACCAAATCAAAATTTTTTAAAAGAACAGAATATTTTCTGACAATTGTAAAGAAGTAAACCTTGCAGAAGGAACAACAGAAAATTTATAATTAATTAATGTTCCTAATAAATCAATGTACATTCTTATTGATATTATACAAAAAGAATTTCATGTTAATAGGAATAACAATTTATGTATTGAAGATAAAATAAAAAGTGTAAGAAATCAAGTTAAAAATTCTCTTATCTTTTAAACAAAATTATTTTAAGAAAGGTAAAAATAATAAAACTTATTCAAATTATGCTAAAATATTTAAAAAGTTCAATAATGAAACCAAATTAAATTTATTGGAATTTCAAAATTTATGTATTTTTTTATGTAAAAGATTATCAAGAAAATTTTATGTATAAATGAGCAGTTGCAATCTTATAAATTTAAAAATAAAAAGTTTACAGGAAAGAACCATTATTTAAAATTTAATCAATTTTTACAATCTTCGAAGGATGATTCTAAAGGGAGAATTCTTTGTAGACTTTTCCAATATTCATTTACTGCCACAAATTTTTTATGAAAATATTTTTGATGGGATATACTGTTCTCAATCACAAAAATTTATTGATATAACAAGAGAAAAAGTTACTGTGAGTACACTAGAATCAATCAAATACCAAATCGTATCAATATCTGATATTAAAATAATAAAACAGTTAATTATGAAATAGATAATGAATTTCAAAGTTAGTTGATTACTACTAAACAAACAATCAAATCGATAAACTAGTTCAAAAGATGAATAATAAGACCAAAGATTATTAAGTAAAATTGTTACTCAACCTGGCAAAAATGTAATGTAATTTAATTGACAATTGTAATGGTGTTAATAATTTAATTACAATAAGACCGGACATAATAATTATAAATATTACACACAAGAATAAAACAACGATGGCTAACAATCTAAACAACATAAGAAAAAAATAAAAAGATCTAAATTACCTTGTCTTTTAAAGTTGAAAGAGAATCGATAAATTACTAAAAAGATTTGAAGGATTCTTGTATTTATTGAACTAGATAAGTTACATTCAAAGTACTTACCGTTGGGTAGAGTAAAATTTTTGTGTTAATCTACAATTAAGTAAATATTAAAAGGAAACAAGTTATATAATAGGAATTATAAGGAAATTGGAGAAACTTGTTAGATAAATACACCATAGTTGTATTTGAACAGAATTAGAATACTTAACCTTAACTAAAAATAAATTAATGAGGTTCATGGATTACAGGATAGAGGAAAACATCAGCATTTGAGAATATTTGTAATGCGCATACATCTATGGAACTAGAAACGATGAACAGGGATGAGATACCTAAGAAAAATAAAACCAACAATAATAAGGTTGATCTTCATCACAATCAAAAAAGGAATGATGTTTATGCTGTGGTTACCAGGTACTCTTTGACTTGTAAAAATACATATTGATATGAAGATCACTGCAAGACACGGTACGAAAATTCAGATAATTTCATGTAAGTTATAATATTTGTTGTAATAATTTATATAGATTTCGTAACACTTAGCTCGTAAATTTACCGACCTTTTCACTTTTGTCAATAATGTGTTCGGAAATAATTGAATTAAAACGACCACAATAAAAACTTTATTTTATTCACACCCATACATAATGATGATGATAAACAATAAATCAATCTCAACTTTTATAAATTAAATATGACGAATACAAAAACAATAAATCATGCAAAATATAATGAAAATCAAAATAATCGATAATAGTTAAATCAAATTTCAAATATAATCAATATATCCAAAGTAATTTAACAAGAAAAGAAAAACAAAGTAAAGATTTCATCACTTTAGAAGACGATGGATCAGAGTCGTTTAATGAGGCCGATTCAGATCACTCATAAACGTCATAACAGCACAGGAACTATCGTTGGTTTCTGCCTCATAAAATTGGCATAAGTATAATAATACAGTTTTCACAAAATTGAATCTTGCTTCCGAAAATAAAATCTTTTTAATAGTTTTCTTCCAATGTCTAAAAAAATAAATCAAAGTGTCTTCCGACAAAAATCAATCAAAATACAATTTATTATAATTCATTTTTGTGGCAGTCCATTGAGGACTCCAGTGCCTTTTATACTGATCAGACGACTACTCAATTGTAGACCAGCATTCTTAATGGGGAATGTCAATTCCCCTTTAAGGCACTTAATACCAAATTTGTTTTTAGTTGCAGACCCTAAAATAATCTTGTCAATTCGACACTCGTCGTTGTCAAGATCAGATCTTTTTATGATAAAAAATATTAGGTCTAATTAGACATTTTTTAATAGTTTTAATAAAATTTATTCAAAATATTTTCCATTTACAGATATGACATTGGACCATCTTTTAGGTAAAAATTTAATTCCACGAAAAAAATTCTTGTGAAGAAATCCAGCTATCAATCCATTTTTTAAGGTCTTCATCGGAACTTAAAAGCGCGGATTTCATCGAGCGGAACAAATGGAAATCCGGATAATATGGCGGAAGATGTAAGACTTCTCACTTTGCACCTTCTAAGTAATTATTTACAATAAAATGAACATGCGGTATCGCGTTATCGTGTAGTAAAATATTCGTATCATGCCTTTTCGTCCATTCTGACCTTTTTCTCTTTCAGAGCTCGCTGCAAACGAATTTATTGGGATGGATAATTTTCACAAGTCATTGTTTCTGATGGTTTCAACAGTTCATAATAAATCACGCCTCTTTGATTTCATCAGATACATAGTATCACTTTAAATCATGGATATTCTGTCTGGGCATTGGTATACTCGGTTCGCCAGGTTTCACCCAAGATGGTTCGTGTTTTAAGTTTCCATATCGAATCCATGTCTTGCCTTCTGTCACAATCTTATGCAAGAAACTTTTTCTTTGTTGTTTCTGAAGATGGATGTCACAAAGTGTAAATCTCCTTTCAATATCTCCTGACCCATTTCCCTAATTTTTAAATCATTCACATGCTTCTCAGGCGTTAGGAAATGCACCCTTGGCTCAAATTTAACACAATGGACAGTTCTGTTTAAGGGATCCATAATCCTCAGGCTCCGATTATAAATGTCATGAGTTCATTGTCCCATGGCCTTAAGTAGTCAACTTGGATCCAATCAAATAGAATCTGATAATTTTCTGTGTTTCCTTCATCAACACTTGATTCCAAAGGAACTTCGAAGTACATAATCATTGATATTTTAGTCCCTCTTTTTGTCCATTTTCTTTTCTATGTTTGAGGCTTAAAGTATTTTTGGGGAAAAATAATTTGATAAAAGTGTAATTCTGAAAAGTGTGACCCCAACTTTGATACACATTACGACGTTGTTTGACTCCAGTCTCCTTCTAACTTTGCCTGTCAATGTTAAATTCTTATTAAAATGTTCCAACTTGCACTTCATTTTGTATTTCACTGTATTCAGATTTCTATTCCCACATATTTAAAATTTGGACAGACACGGTTTATGGTAGGTAAAACCTTTCTCAAGAATACTTAATCAGGAACCCATTTCATCAAAAGTTCAGATGTTTGCCTTAGGTAAAAACGTAGAAAGCGTATTTTAATTAAAATAAATAAAACAGTAACGTCAAATGTAAAATTCTACCGATAAATCAGAAAAATGTTTATAAAAATATTATTGGGAAGAAAAGATTTAATAAAAGGGAATAAAGATTAAATTAATTTTACAGAGGGTAAAGAGTGATTTGGGATTATCAAGAGAGAATTGATAAAATATAATTATTTCTTTCCTTTGAATTTTGGAAATTTTATCTTCGATAATCGGAATGATAAATAAATAAATAAATAAATAAATAAATAAATAAATAAATAAATAAATAAATAAATAAATAAATAAATAAATAAATAATAAAAAAATAAAATCCATAAAATAAATAAAAATTAAAATATTTCCTAATGTTTATTCAAAAATGAGTGGAAAATCTTTCCTTCCATGAAATGCCTCATTATTTCTCTTTCACATTCACCAGTAACATTAGTCAAACCTTTCGACTCTAATTTTTCCCTTTAGCAAAGCATAACATGAGATCATTCACCCGAAAGTAAGGATAATATAAGCAGAAAATAAGATAAAATCATTAAGAAATAATTTTCATATTTGAAATTGGGACGAAATATCCAAAATCGCTGTGCTCTCACTCAAAAACGTAAGTACAACGAACGATATATTATTTCTTTGAGACTCCGGGAGAAGTCGAATTGGGAGGAAATGCCAAAGACCACGACCAATCACCAAACGTCAAGCGAGTAGTTTCGAGAATCACGTAAGTAATTGGGTCGGTCGTTCAACTCCGGCAGATGGACGGAAAGAGAATCACAAAGAAAACGTTTGGCAGCTGAGAAAAAGGAGAACTATTAAAAAATACTTGGTTTATTTTGGTTATTCGTTCAAATTCGATATTTTTCCATTTTTTTTCAAAGTACTTTGTTCAGTTTTATAAAACCACAATGTCCCTGTTTGATTATTAATATCATAAACCTGTTGCCGGACAAGGCGAAAATAAAATCAATCCCAGGTTAAAAAAACAGAGAAAGGTCATTTCAAAAGATCGAAATGAGACCTTAGGTTTTCTGCTAAATTGAACCCGATGGCTTATCTTTCCACTGTCTTCTTTCCCGAAGACCTCATATATTTCACCAAGGAAAGGCTTGATTATATCAATAGTGTTCCATGAGTGGTATCCAAAATTATTAATTATTAATTCGAAAATTTCTAACGGGAAGTATCACAACAATGGGACGTGGATATTAACTGATGGAAGTGGTCATAGTTGATTTCCAGCAATCCTGTGAGAAAGGGGAAAATAATCCTGGACAGTCCATTAACCTGTCAAGTCTGTACGGCCACCCTGCGTCACTCTATTATAATATAACTTAATGTTACAAATTTGACAATTGTTAGAATCCACTGTCAGCTATTATTCTTCATTTGTCTCTTTCGCTGCATGTGGTGGCAAATGTGGGCTTTGAAAATCATGCCCATGACTCTATTGTTCAATCCCAACAATCAAAGTCATCAATATTTAATCTCTGAAATTTCGTTTGGGTTTAATTGATTTCAATGATAATTATTCTATGGTAAATCTTTTGCTTTTATCAAGAGATCGATCAATGAAACTTTCACCCATTGATCCGTTGCACTCTCCACTGCACTAAGATCTGAAAACACAGGACCATGACCCTCCTTTACCTTGATATTGAGTGAAAGTAGATGTTAAAAAATTGCTTTTTGTTATATAGACTCATAATAATAATAATAATAATAATAATAAAAATTAATAATAATAATTATTAATAATTATTATTAATAATAATTATATTATTAATAATAATAATGATAATAATACTAATAATAATAATAGTAATAATAATTATGATAATAATAATAAATGTTATCAATAGTCGTGCTAGGATGACTACTTAAATGATGAAGGTCAACAATTAACAAGCTTTATATTTATATTTTATTTTATTTAATTATATTAATGCAGACGGGTCTGCATCTGGCGTACGAGCTGGGTAAAAATTCGAAAATTCCAAAAGCGAAGTCGCTTGAGTTATGCCTGGCCGACCCTTCACTCTGCACCAGTCTCGTTGCAAGACCACACTCACGCCTATATGAACAGCGTGACGCGGGATTCCTTCAGTAATGGAGAACAGCGATGCCTAATTAGTCTGACGTGTTGGAAAAATGGATTTCCGCCACGAAATACGGACAGAAAAGTCAAATCTCGTTGAAACCTAGAACCAGTATCAATTCTCCACGGAAAATGTCAAATATATTATTATAATCATGAGAGAGTGGGCATGACTAAAATTCACACGGGGTTGCTGTCAGTAAGGGGAATTAAGTAATTCATTTGTAATTTTCGCATGGCAAAATTCGAAAGTTGTCTTAAAAGCCCAAATCAGTGATTAGATTCCTTAGAACGGGGTTGGGTCGAACTACTTCAACAGAAATGTCTTTTCATTTGATTTGCAACACGGATTAGGATCTCGTGAAATTACAAGTTAATAATATATAGAACCCCTCATTTCTTTATTTGCCTCTTTCTAGCCTCAACAACCAAAAAAGTCTAAAAGAACAATTGTTTGAGACAATGATCTCAATGGGTTAAGAACAGCAAAATGATTCCCATTAAATAATGGACATTGGGCCTCAGTAAAACTGAATTAATAAATAACAATTTACAAATTTCCTAAGGTTGTTTCTTTTCAATTCTTCATATTTGGGTTTCAGTTCAAGAAGATCATTTTCAAATGGCAATCGTTTCCTTAAAGAGGACAAATAATAATAATAATAATAATAATCATAATAATAATAATAATAATAATAATAATAATAATAATAATAATAATAATA
>JBBMKC010219687.1:0-22572 GCA_037834085.1 Bipalium vagum
ATATTTGTAAATTCCCTCTTTTGGACTTCTTTAAAAATAAAAAATACTTTTGGAGGGTTGTTTTATTTTCTAAGTATTTTCAAACTAAAAATATCTGGGAATTTTTAATCGCTTTTCAAGTGTTTTTTATTATTATTATTATTATTAATTTTTTTTATTTTTACTTTTTTTAACATCTATACTCTTTTTATGATTTTCCTTGATTATCTTTCCTCGGGGGGTGCCTTGGATAAACCCAACAGAACTATGGATAAGAAAGGCGTATTTTTGGTTTCCAAGTAATTTCTTGTTTAATCTCTTAAAAAGACATTTATGAGGACAGAAAAAGGAGTCCAAAGAAGATCTGTAAGACTATGGTAAGATTTCTTCAACGAAAGAAATGTATTTTTCTTCGAAAATGGTCTCTTTTCATTAGTAAATCGATGGACGATGTGGCGGGAAGCAAAAATTGATTATATAGAAAAAGGATTGTGTGTGTGTGTGTTGCCTACAGAGTTCATTTTTTAGAAATAAAAGATTTCATCTTAGTATCGATCACATTTCTGTGATTTTATTCAAACCACAAATATTTCTCTTTATTTAAGGAAAAAGTGCCTGGTGAAGACAACAATTTGCACCATCATTTCAGAAGAACCAGAAATTCGGGCATGTTTAAAGTATACTTCGGAGAAATAATCATTTTATTAAAAATTTTTAATGGTAAAAGGATGACCTCTTCATCGTGGAAAATATTCAATGATACAAAACTGAAATGGTTTATAAAATATATTTTTGAAAAACTTTCGAAATCAATAGGAAAATTTTTGTCAATTTTCTGAAATTATTATTAATATTATTTGTTAAATTATTATTATTGGTGATATTATTTTTATTAATAGTTTTTCAACTGCCGGGACTTAAAAGTAAAATTCTTAATAGCGGAAAACCTAACTATACCTTCGTTTGCCAGAAGAGCCTTTTCATATTCCTGGTCACTTACTGCTTCGGCAAAACTGACTTCAAACTTTTGAAAGATGCTTGTAAAAAAAATAAAATATTCCATTCGAGCCAAAGATTCTCCGAGACATTGTCTTTTTCCTATTCCAAAAGGAATCAGTTCCTTTCGCGGAGTGTATCTTCTAATGCCCTGGCTGTCCTCTGAAAGAAATCGTTCTGGACTAAACTGCATAGGACTCTCCCAGGTGAGAGGATCAATGTGACATGCCAATAGGTTTGTGAAGATAACAGAATTCTTTGGAATGAAATACCCGTCTACACTAGAATCGTCTAGAGTTCTGTGGGGAAGTCCTAAAGGCAGCACTGAGCTCAATCGGACTATTTCATCCATTACAGCCTGAGTGTAATGAAGCTCAACCTTGTCATTCATAACCACTGTCCTTTCTTCTCCAATTTTGTCAACAATCTCAGCATGAACCTTTTCCTGGATCTCTGGATATCTCGAGAGAAACAGACAGGCCCAGCCGAGAGTTGTTGAAGTGGTCTCATAACCTCCACTAAACAATTCCAAAATAACACGAATTAACTGCCATTCTGTGAAGGTATCTTCTGTTCCGGTTTTCTTTCTCATTTCGTGCTGCTTGAGTAGAAAGCGATCAATTAGGTCTTCTCCTTCAGAATTGAGATCTAAACATTTTGAGTGTTTCTGAATTTCCATACGGAAAATCTGATAAACCTCATCAAACCTTGTCACTCTATCGGAAAAGAACCCTGTAAATTTTTGAAACAGCCAAGAACTATCCAAAGCGGGGAACATTGTGAAAAACAGTCGACCATAATCCCTTTCTCTTGCCTGATCATGTACAAGTCTATCAATCAGCATGATTCTGGGATCACCCTTGATGAATCGCTTGCTCATTATGAACTTTGAAATGATGTTTCCTGTGGAATATAAAATCAGCTTCGAAAAGTTTAAGCTTTTCCCATCAAACTTTTCAAGTTCGTCCAATAAATATTGGCATTCGTTTTGAATGATTTCCATTGCTCTCGATTTACCCAGACCGAAATCACGTAGTACTGTTAAGACAAAAGAGCGCTGTTTAGCCCAGTGCTCTCCGTCTTTGAATACTATTCCGGAATCATGGGTGAACTGTTTGATCATCTCAAGCTGCAATCTACCAGAGAACGTATCCCCGTCTTCCTTTACCGCCTTTTTCATAATATCATAATTGCATATGACGACAACATCTCTCATTCCCATTTTTATCTTGAATAAGGGCCCATGTATTGCACTCAAGTTTTTTAAATGCCAAGCAAGAGAAATCTTTACTCCATGCATCATACCAATTATAGGAAGACCCTTCTCACAAGGAAGCTCTCTCAGTCCTTGAGGCAAGCTTGAACTACTACCTGCGAATTTGTAATATACATAAATCAGCAGCACTACAAGGCCTAATGTTATTAGTGAAATCATAACAAAATATAAAGTTCAGTCAAACGATTAAAGTTGGTTAATAAATACACATAAATACACAAGTCCATTGGTATAAATATACAAAGTTTAAGAGACTTTAGTGCACTTGACCAATAGCAGTCCAACATCTCTCATTGTGGTGATTGTGGTGTCCATGCAATCACGTGTATTTATAAAAATTACGAAAAATAATATTTTAAATTTTTTTTAAAAAATAAAATAATAACATTGTTATGTAAGGGAATTAGTTCTCGTCGTTTTGTTATAGATTAATTATTATTATTATTATAAATATCTTGTGTTTGTCATACAAAAAACAAGTTATATTGTAATACATCTATGGTTAGTATTTATTTTAACTGATTAAATAGTTTATTTTAGCAAAAATGCAAAATTATAGACCAAGAAAACAGCATTTGCGGGAATAATTATTTTACTACAATTAAAGAAATCAGCAGTCGAAGCTCATAAATTAATATCAAAGCTTAGGGTAAATATGCACTGACATTTATTATAATTATTTTTAATATTTAAAAAATGAGTTAATTTTATTTATGATGATATCACTAAACGTTGATATTTAAATAAATCTATTTTTATTGACATTATCTTTTCAAATTCCCATACATCTTCTCTTCTATATTACTATTTAATTTTCCAAGGTGTTTTAAACCGTATTATTTATTTGATCTTTTATTATTTTTTCTGGGTGTGAATAAAATTGATTACTCCAATTTCATTTGTTTCTGTATTAATTTTAAATGTAATAAAATCTGATAATTAAATTTACAGGGTAGTCATCCGAAAACCGGGAAATTTCAAAAAAAAATATTTACAACAAATATACATGAATTTCATAAATGTTCAAAATGGCATCCCTGCTCAGCATAACATTGTCCTAACAGTGGGATCCAAGCTTCCCTTGCCGTTCGAAGTTATTCCACATGCAATTTAACGCTAAACAAGCTAGGCGGAATACTCAAATTATTAAATACATTTTGATCACTTTATCAGTTTTAATTATTATGTTTATAGCACGAATCTGGATACAAAATTCTACATGACCTCTCGCCTACTGATTATCATTTTTCAAACATCTGCTCTCTTTCATTCTGGAAAAAACTTGTAGAACCAGAATAATGTCAAATCGACCTTTAACGATTTTGTCGCCTCCAAAAAACCAAACTTTTATGACTGGAATATAAAAACTTGTCTCACGATTGGAAGTATGTTCAATCGAATGTTTGTTATTGTGATTAATAGAATTTTTACGTGTCTTATCGTTTTAAAATTCAATTTCGAAAACAGAAATTTCTTTTGCATCAACCCAATATCATACAAACTAGTCTTAGCAATATTTACATGTGTTACTTTTAATTGTTTATTTAATGGGAAAAATCATAACTTTATTTATGAATATTATATTATTCTCTTGGATTGTATAATTAAAGTAATATTTCGTACTATTTTCTGAAATAGGAGTTGATAAAGGCTATATCAAATATCATGGCTTTAATTTGAATTTAAACACACATACAGTAAAATATGTTAAACTACTAAATGAATCTTGGACTGACTTTCAGCTTTTCTTGGAATTGGTTTGTAACTAGTGTCGACCCCCAATCATCAACGAGTTTAGTTTAAATATTTTTTTAAATTACCATTAGGGATTAGGTCTTAAATTTTATAAGTAAAAATTCCGGTGCTTTACTACAAAAATTAATCGCCTGCACTGCCTAAAACTCTAATTACAGTGCGTTTTCCTTTTAATTCTGAAAATTAATTACTAAGCATCCTTATTAAAAATAAACTAGAAAAATGTACAGATGCACGCTTTTTAGGTTATATTACAAAATATATACATTTTGTAGGGGCTCGGACTTCACAAACACCAAAGTTTTGGAAAAATAAACATTAAAAATATTTTCAATTTGTAAACATGCAAAATAAATGAGCTAACCTAACCTTAACCTAATGCATAACGGTATCGATGTACATTTTTTATAAAAAGACATTAGGAAATTAAAAAATTAAATTTCATAGAAAATGAGAATGAAAAGCGCGACTAGAAAAACTTAAATGCCGTCACTAAAAGAGCGTGTGACCAATCACGGCGCGAAGTATTTTACAGCCAAGTAAATGACGTAGCCAATCAGAAGCATTATATGTCCGGCAAACTTCAATCGCCTCCAACACTCAATCGAATGTTTCATACTGTATCCCTGACAAAAGAAATTCAATAATTCGTTTACATTCAACTCAATTTTACTTGACTGTGGCCAACACTATCGTCAAACATTGCAGCGATATAAGCCAAGAAGACCATACCCATCAACGTGAATGTAATGTTGAAGAACAGAGAAATGATATGATATTTCTGAAATGAAGTGATAATACAAGCACGTGTTTTATATTACTAATTAAAGGGGTCTTTAACTCTACCATGCGTTAAATATTGTCAATCAAAACAGAACAATCAAGCTGCACTACAAGCACTCATGCAACACACTTTCCACTACAAAAAATAATCACACACCGTTGATTACAGTATCATATTTCAAGTGAGAAAATTGTTTTTGCAATTTACTTTTCTCATAGTACATTTATTGTGAATTTTGTTTATCTAACCATCAGACATACAAAAAGCTTCCATTTCACAGCACTCTTTTTTCTTGTCACATCTCAAGTTTAATACATTACTCGTAACACATTGTAGATTGTACTGAAAAAGATTAATGACCATTGTGTTTTACTACTGAAAAGAACATTTGCTGTAACTTCAACCCCAACGTTAACTTTGACAAATTCTATCCTGCTTCAGCCACTCAATCCATACTTTTCAACAATCGATCTCAAAAGTTATTCCCTTTCAACTAGTCATAACTAAAGTTTTAGTTTAATGTTTATTGATTTTAAATCAATTTTTATCTGAAAATCGATTTACCTTGAAAAATATTATCACTAAATCGGCAATAAAAACTAATATTTAGTTTAACCATAAACTCAGATGTGCATTGTGATTTTATATCAATTTTGTTAAGTCTTTAAATCGATTTCTCAAGAAAATATCAAAATTGAATATCAATAGATAAAAAAATATTTCAAAATCATGCAAAAGAAAAACATTAATTTTCAACCTTAAACATTCCATAATATCGATTTATGTATACTATATCTGGATTTATCATCGATTTTTAATCAATTGTATTTTGTGTCGTTGAACCTAAAATTGTAATCCGTTCCCATTTCTCTCTACGTTCACGAGTTTCATTCGTTTCTCGATTTCCCATGTAAAGATTGATATTACAAATTAAATACTGATCAATTTCATTGATTTTTTCTGTGTTGCGATATGATATTTTAATTTAAATAAGACAGTCATTTTGAAAATAAATCGATACGAAGCCCATTTTTTATTGCTCAGTATCAATTTCAAAAATGAGACTCACCTTGAACTTGTGACTACACGAGTCGTGACAAGGTCGGGCCTTGATGCACGAATTGGTGGTTTTTGCCAGCTGAGATCGCAAAACTGAAATCCGAAAGATAATAAATATAAAAAAATTGGGAGAAAAGTCAATTAATAATAATAATCGATCCGATATAACCGACAAAAACGAACCGTATTCAACGTAACTGTATACACCCAACGAAATCAATATAGCCGATAAAGCGAAATTGAAACCCTGAACCAAAAAATTGATAAGTTTTTTCTTTCAATTTCCCCAATGAAACAATCAATAATCTCACGTGGAGCAAAGAGCTGGCGACAAAGGTCAACAAGATGGCAAAAAATCGTCCGAATCTTCGACAAGGGAAAAACACGTCTATTACAAATTTAGGCAACAAAATAGAAAATTTAATAAAAATTGATAAATTTACAATTTTTCAACCAGAAATGCATAGGCAGATTCCATAGGGTGACCACATCGATCAACGAACGTGGAATTTCGATCGATAACGGATGAACAATTGGTTGAAACCTTTCGGGAATGAAAAAATCCAATATTATTTTCGCATCATAGAAAAATAACTAAATCGATTCAAGACCAAAGGTAAATGAAGCAACAAATCGATAACGGATGTCACTTTAAAAATCTATATTGAATAATAATCAATAAATAAATATTATTTAATTATAAATATTTTTAATCAATAAAAATAATCGATAATAATGTTACTATTCATCACAAAATCGATAGAATAAAATTGAGAAATAAAAAATTTTTTAAAAAATCAATAAAATTTACTTGAAATCGATTTTATTCTTTTTATGATCGCCACCATTGTCATCATCGCTAAGCCCCACCGAGTTCATGTAGCCAATGGACAGAAAGCTAATGAAATAATGGCTGAATCGGAACGATTGTGCGTCCTGGTACGCTCGAACCCATCTGCGAAAAATAAAATCCATCAATCGATTTTTACTTTTAGTAATTAGCTTTTCATTGAAAAAATTCAATTGAGATCAAAGAATTTTTAAGTTATTTTTTAAAAAATCAATAAATAATAATCGATTAAACAAGTGAAGTCATTGTCCCACTTTGATTGGGGCAGAGCGGAGAAAATGAATTGGCTGCCGCAAGTGGAAAACAAAAGGCAGATGAGGCCGAGGCCAAAATTTTTCACTGTCAGTAATATCGATCGATAGATCGCCGTCGCCTGAAAAAGAAAAATATTTAATTATCGACGATCGATAAATTAGTCAATTGACTGAAACACGCACGGAGAAGTTTAATGAGCACCGACTCCAGCGATCGTACAATCGGTAATCAAACCACGGTCCGTAAAGAATGGAGCACGGCGTCAGGAGGTACCCGACCAATTTGACAGCGGGAACCCCTTGTAGACTGGCTCGATCGATATCGATCGATATGGAGATGATTTTCATTAGTAGAATCATGAAGGGACCTGAACGGAAAATCGATAAGGAACGAAAAGAAGGATGAAAGGAAAAGGAAAATATTGTCTATCATAGTTTACCTCTTAGAGAGTGCCATTTGACAGGATCGACATGGAATTCACTTTAAATAAAGACAAAAAACAGAAAAATCAATCAATGCATTTAAAGAAGATACTTAAAGACGATATAAATCGCCGACAGCGCCAAAACACTCAAAAGACATGACGATTTCCCTTGGGCAGCACCGATTACACAAACCGCAGTGAGGCCGAATAAGAGAATGCTACCAGTTCCGCTTTCAAAGGTGTCCAGGAGTAAATAAATTCCTGTTTGGAAAAATGATCAAATTATGACTAAAACAGGCACTAGTTGAAATTGAAACAACCTCCGATTGAATTGAGACAACATATGAGAATATCTTTGAAAAATTGAATCCCTAATTAATAAATAATACACTACATGTGGATGATATTAATTGGACATGTTACCTTTAATCAACTGTAAACAAGTGGTTATTAAATTGATTATAAAACATATTAAGATTCCTTTATAATTACTAAGAATCACTTGGCTGACAACTGACGGAGCACAGTCTTTTAAATAATATAAAATGTAATTAAAATAATCTTTAAAAAACAAAAGGCTGTTTTCATAATCATCATGATCCGTTAAACTGATATCCATAATGCTTCAGTCGTTGGAATAAGTGTACGGATTTAAATAATCTTGATTATTGTGATTATTTAAACAAACGTCAATATGACCAATTACAGGTTAAGTAAAAATTATATATAATTTTGTAGTTCCTTTATACCTTTAAATCTTTCGTAACATGAAAGTATTTTTAAAACTAAAAATAATGTAGAAAACTCTGTTAGTAGTTGCAGGATTATTGTTAACAAGGGTTAAGTTATTTAAATATTTTACTTAAAATATAGTATCAGTAAAAATTGATTATCTTCAATTAATTTTATTTATTTTTATAAATTTTAAGATTCACTTCCTTTTCCTGGATTTTTATTAAACTTTAGATTTATTTACATCTTTTTAACTAAGGTTTCTATTGTATAACCTTATAATATTATTAGTGGAGATTGAGCTAAGACACTCGACGAAAACTATCAGCGAAAAATTGACATTTTTATAAGAAACATTTAATTTTGATTTTAGATACTTTCTTATATTTTTGGGCATACTTACTTTAATTTTTCAGAATTTAACTTTAATGTATAATTATTTTAACATTTTCAAGTATAAAATAACATTTATTTATTTAGTCATAAAATCAGGATAATAAAAATTAATAAACTGAAAATTAATTATAAATGAGTTTAATTTAGTAAGCTTTGATAAAGTTAGCTTTCTTCAACAAATCACCTTAACCCCATTGAAGCTTGTAGTGATTAGCTCAGTGAGCCTTGTCTGATGTTATATATGACGACTGACGTGATACTATGAGAGTAACTTAGTTAAAGTATTTTGCATAAGAATGACAATATTGTACAAGAATTACACAGAGACGTACATATTCAATGATAGTATAAATACAGAGACTAAGCTCACTAAAGTCAGAAATAAAGTAACTAGTACTTCTTGTTCCTCTTATGGTCAGAGTAATTACAACAGTTTTTAAGAATAAGATTAGAATTAATAAGAACTAATCAATTCAAGTAATTAATATTCTTTTTTTAAATTCTTTATTGAAGTCTTTTAGATCTATACAAATTCATAGTTTTCTTTAAAAAATAGTCCTGTTTCTCTTTGACAAGGAACCTAAATAACCAATAGCAAAGGTGTTTAATTCAACGGACCATCGTCGTAATGAATCCTCTTCTGGTTATATCAATTTTTTTTCAGTGTCAAGTAGAAATTTCACAATAATCGAAATAATTTATTTGACATTTTAAATTCAAATTGGAAATAAAGTTAGTTATTTCTAATTTTAAATATTAAATTACTTTATTTTTATTTGGGTAACCTAAAGTCTCAAAGATAGCTCTCGGATTATATAAAAGTAAAACCTTTTGATAGAAAATATTGATGATTATTTTTAATTTTTTACTTTGATATATCATCTTGTATCAGATAATTCAATATTTCTGACGCTGGAACTGACATTTAATAAATTTTCATTCACTTCTATTTAAGTTTTCATATGACTTTTAAGAAAGGTTTCTATTAGTTGTACTGTTTGAACTTAAATTTTTTAATCAAATCTAAAAAGATTAACAGAAATAATATTGAAATAACCACTTAATCAAGTCCCGTATAACATTCGCAATTAAACTATATTAAATGCACGATTTAAAATTAAATTTTTTATTTGGAAAATTGATTTTTTTTAAAAACAATGACCTACTGCATTTCAATGAAATTTCAACAAAAAATATTTTTAAAAAGAAATATAAGATAAAATATACTACAATTAAATTTTTAACTAATTTTTAAATATATCTTATAAACAGGTGACGGTATCTCACCCGTTCGATAATTTAAATATCAATATATCATCTGAAAGAAAATAAAATTCTTATTATGAAACTTAAATTTTTTTCAAATTAACTCAATAAATAAAAAGATATTAACAAATAAAAATATTTTAAAAACTTGAAAAAATTCTAATTTGACACGGTAACCATAGTTACCTAATAAAATAATATACCTAAACAATATATAAACTAAAAAATTTTATAAAAATCTATACTTTTTAAACGAAAGTTTAAGGTTTTTAGCCGTAAATCAATCCCTAACCCTAATAAAAAGAATAATTTTAAATGTATTCTCAGAATTTTTTACCCTAACCCTAACACTAATTAAAAGAATAATATGATAATAATAATAACAATAATAATAAATGTAATATAAAAAAAATTTTTTTTTAATTAAATTAAAATAATTTTATTAAATCTTAATTTTTATTGGTCCATTGACACGAGCCAATCAAAATACGGCGGAGATACTATACATAGACAATTTTTTTTAAATTTTATTTTATAGTTAAGACAATTTTTTTAAAAATCATTAAAAAAAATAAAAAATAAACATCGATTGTGATAAAAAAAATTATATTTCAAGACATGAAAAATAATTATATATTTATTAAGAATTTCCGAATTCTATCTAGAGAAAATTTCAAGAAATTATTTTTAATTTCTGAAGTTCCAGTGCCAACATTATTGAGAATCATAGACGATATTTTCATTCTCATTGTGTTCTGAATATTGATTATATTTTGTTCTATTTCCACTATCATCATATTATCCTCTACATTTCCTCGATCAATGCTTTTATCATGTTTGGCAATCTTGATGAAGATGTGATTGTAGTTGGTGAAAAAGAACAAACTTAAATCACAAATATTTAAAAATAGTCTTTTTTCATGAGCGACTAAGTTACTGCTAAGAGCAGAGTCCGTGTCAATAAAATATTGACTAAACATTTCTTGATTTATAAGGCATAGGCGACCATAGTGTCTCCAGAAGATGGTTTGGTCCACATAAAACTTTTCTATCTCAGGTTGTGCTAACATTGTTTCCAACCTGGCTAGTAAAAAATCATGAAATTCTTTGATCCAGTCGAGAAATTTTGTGAAAGTACTGTACTGGTTATTTAATATACTATTCAAGTCAGGTCCAACAATATTGGAATATTGAAGGACTTGCTTATGAAAAGGACAAGAGATTTGTAAGCAGCCAAATCTTCGAAAGCAAAATTTACAAACTTTGTGTTCGCAAGAGGACATAGGACTTTGTGACTCTAATCCAATATGAATATGACAGATAAGACACTGTTTCTCTGAATCTATAAACATCTCTGAAAAGTCTTCCTCACAGCTTTGTACTACTTTTAATAATGTATATCTGAAAAGTTCCAAACTTTTCGTTATCAAAATTCTGAGGCTTAGTATATTGTTAAGTGACCTGTAACACTGTTTGTAATTAACTTCATCTAAATCTTTCATTACTATTTCATTTATATTTGGAATCTGGATTAAAATTTTATATATGAACGAATAGTACGAATTGATCAGCTGTAATAACTGGAACAATATTTCCAACTTGCTTAAAATGAAACAAAATCCATAAGTGGTTTCTCTAGCCAAAGCGGTTTTTATGAAATCCGACGTTTTGTCTAAAGCGGACGATATCTTCCTCTCATATTTTCTAACAGGTATAGCGCAATACTTTTTAAGTTCCGGCATGGAAGCAATTAATTGATATAATTCTACGACACCTTTGAAACTACCTTCTTCTTCTGCATTCATCAAAGGTGTTCTCATAAAACTGAGACCAAGGTCATTTAACGACAATAGACCGGATTTCAGATTGCACAGGTTATTTTGGAACAACTTAAATATTACTTTTAAAGGTTGAAGAGAGTTTTTAATATAAGATAAAATTTCCATGTTTAATTCCGGATGAAGAAAAGCAGCTATTAACATAGTTTTAATTTTTTCACTTGGCTTCTCAACGATTGAAAGATGGGTTATCTTAATTCGATCCATAGGACAAATTTGCTTATTATGCAACCAGTTTTCCAGACAATTTGAGCAAAATGTATGTTTACACTTGGTTGTGGTTACCTGGTCCTCAGGTTTTATATTTTCAAAACAAATGGGACAATTGATCGATAGGTCACTGTTTGAATCCATATCCTAAATTTTTTTTTATTAAACATTAAATAAACTAATTTTTTTATTATTTTTTTAGTATTTGAATGCTCTAAAACAATAATGGAAATCTTAATTTTAAAATTTGTCTGTAAAATAAATAAAAGTTTTAAGAATTTAAAAATAATTTGACACATAAAAATGAATGTTAATGTCATAATTCGTTGATAGTTTAAAATTTTCTAAAAAAATAATGGTTAAAATTTGATTTAGTTGGCCAAGGTCATTGTTGTTTTAATCTTTGCCTGCCGAAAAATATGATTTAAATTTTTAATTTAGACAAAGTCGTAAATTTTGAAAAGTTGCTAAATAATTTTTTACAATTATGGAATTCTGATATATATTATAACGAATAATCCTTCAGTTTATAATTTTATTTTTCAACCGAATTTAACTACTGAAAATATTAAGTAGTGTAACTGTTATATTTACTTTTATTTCAGAATTTTGGTTAATTTCAGTTTAGAAATTAAGTAAAATAAAACACTTTACATTTATACAGAATAGTTTTCAGGTAATACATTTAAGAAAGCCACGAATATCTCTGTGTTGCGGAGCCTATTGCGAAAAAGAAATTCGTGTAGGTATGAAGGAAATAGTTCATTCGATGTACAGAACTGGCGGCGATTTTTACGTTTAGCGCGCATCTACATATTCTCAACATTTTCTGTGTGGATGTCGTTATCACCAGGATCAACAAAATTATGCTAATGCACCACAATACTGTGCATATATATGCCTTCGCCGGGCCTTGAAATATATTTATACGCTGGCTAACCATCCGACATAATGTGTGTGCTAGAGAGTATGTATCTTCTAATCAAAGGTTCCAAGGTAGCTTTAGTTCGATTAGGAACATCGATAAAGAAGCACTTTCCCAATTCACGTTCAATGCCACCGAATACTCAGTGTCCTTCTTTCCACTGGCCTCGATGATATTTCCGGTGGAAGAAGAGCGAAAAAAGTAAAATAATACAAGATTAAAATTTAATATTTATTCAATTTGAAAAATATCCGTTATTGTGTTTGTTTCAAAACTTGAATCATTTCCATATTGACTTTGTTCTGTAGATTCTCTATTGAATATACATAGGTTGTACTAAATTCCTTATGGGTACGAAGGAATAAATAACCGTTTTCAGTGCTTGAGTAACATCATTGAAGGAAGGAACATGAACATCTTCAGAATCATCTAGATTATTATCAACTTCTAGATTTTAATGGTATTTTGTATCATGGCATTCTGGTTTGTTAAACTCAATATATCATCATTTGAAATTCCAGGAAAGATAATCAAGTCATCATCAATTCGAATATACTTTTCAAAAGTGACGTCAACTGGTACTGGTAAAAATGATCGTAATCGATGAAATACAGTCAAACCTCCGTATTAAGTATACTCTATACGAAGTACAATTCTTTATTAAGTACGACTTTTTAAATTTTAAAATCAATATTATTCTCTTTTGATTATAGTGGTTGATGAATTAGTGGGAGCATCAAAATTCACATTTTAAATTAATTTCACATTTTAATCACTTTGTTGTCATCTAAAATAATAATTTAAATTTTTATAATTAGCGTATTAAATTACTTTTAATTTGAATATACAATGGGACCTACTGATTCCTAGACGATCACAGGGATCCTTTGTCGCGCAGAGTGAGAGTGATTTTCTTTGTGATATAAAGTTTTTCATCGTTTTTTAATTGTTTATTTCATAATTAATAAATATATTTTGATTATTTTAGTGTAATTCTCTGGATTTCAGCCATTTATTGTGATTTACTGATAACTGATTGATTTTTAGTGTATTGTGCGATTAGTGTAGTGTGTGTATTATTTTGATTCACTAACGCGAATAACAGTAAAGTTTTCGTAGTTATTTAGGTTTAACGAATACGTTATCAACAAAGTGAGGAGTTAGAGAAGTTTGATCTGAAAGTTACATATTCGAATAAGGTAAATAATAACAAAGATAAGGTTAGAAATTGTTTGAACAAGAAGTTTGGAAAGTAAAATAAAGAGTTAAAGTTTTGAAAAGAAGTAAGTAATATTTGTTGTGAGTTTATTGTGAAATCTGGGAAGATTTCCGGAGTGCAATTGACTTTTTAAGATGCAATCAAATAATTTTTTATAGAAGATAGAAGTCTGTTTTAATCACGAGAGACTTCAAGGGTGTCGATTGTCGTTTATCTTTCAGGTATTTAGATAATTTTAAAGCGAGCGAAATCAGTTTGGGAATATACGAGTCACCAGCATTTTGGACTGTTTTATCATATACTCTATTTTTGACTTGATTATATTCGTTTGCCATGTTGTTTCCTTAATAAAATCTTGTCTTATATTTACTGTTTTCTGCGTTAAGAAGTAAACTATAATTGATATAATTTAGAGTGAGATAGAGAGCATAAAAAGTTTGGTTAATACTTTTTTTTAAATATTAACAATTCTACCATTCAAATTATGTTGATGACCTTTAAAATCAGGCTACACCAAGCTCCAAGTTAAGTTTTCCTGATAGTAAAGTATTGTATACACTGAATAGTAAAAACTTTCCTTTATTAAAGCCTAAAATTATTACATTTCTTAATATAAAGGTACTATCATTCTGCATTTTGAAGATACTTTATTGAAAATAAAAGAAATTAAATATACACAATGATTAAAATTAAAAAAATCAATTAAATCAATTTTTAATCTGTAAATTAATCAATTTTTCCATTAGAATACTTAACAGAAATTCTTGCTGGTAATTTTATTAAAATGAATCGTATCATTGTTAAATTGAAGATAAACTTTTCAATATCAATGTGACTGAAACTGAAAGAGTGTTTGTTTAATCGAAGTCATAAAATAAATTATTCGTAACAAATATATATTCCTTATAAAGGTAAGTTCGTCTCTATCAAAGATATATCACATTATTAAACCTATTAATTTTATTCCATTTAAAAATCGTTTATTCAGATTGTCAACTCTTGAAAACTTATAAAACTCGCTGACATTTTAATATCCGTATTTTTAAAATCATCGATAAAAACTAATGTTTCTATTGTTTTCAGAAAAATGAAAATCAACGTTACATATGGTGACAAGATATTCACCTTTGAAGTGGACAAGGAGCAATCGGCTTTAGAATTGAAAAAGCTCGTTGCTCAAAAAACCGGAGTGTCCACTGCCGACATCATGTTGCAGTTCAACGGCATTTACATGATCGACGATAAAAAGCTCAGTAAATACGATATTGAGTGTAATTCCAACATAATTATGGTGGCTAACATTCGAGGGGGTTCTAAGTAACGAAGATGATAGTGAAAACGTTGAGAAATAGATAATTAACTTGTTCAGTGTTATCTTTGTTATTTATTTATGTAATGGTATAAAATTTCACTTAACAAGTACCAAATCTTTTTTGTCTATTTAAAATATTTAATTAAAGTCAAATACAGATTATAAATCATTTTATTTATGTTTTAAGTATAACTCATTGTTCTTAACTTAGAGGATCATTGTAATAGGGATATTATTGCATTTGATAAATAAAGTGTTTAATTAGTCTGGTTTTTTGCAAACTATTTTGAAATGGTGAACTTTGATTATTGCTCTGATTCCGGAATTTATTATTTTGAATCTCGTGCCTAGGCTTTAACCAGTAAGTCTTATAAACCGTTTTGTAAAGTTTTATGTAATGAGAACTGTTTGTCAGACTTTGGCAGCCAAAGATTTCGTTGCGACATTAAAGTATAAAATCTAGTAGATAGCGAAAAAGCTTCAATTGTATCAAATGAATTGTGTCAATTGATAAAATTAAATTAATAATTGGGAATCGATATTTTGTATATTGGATTTTTAAAAAAAATCATTTATTTAGGTATTGGAATGTCATGTATTCAAGCCCTGGTGCTACAGAATAAATGATTAATAAATTATTCAAAAAAATTTAGGAGTTTAATTTTTAAAGATCTTCGGTGCTTCTGAAATCCGAGGTATTGTTTAAACATCCAAATCATCAGTTGATTTTTGAATTGAAATTTTGTGTTCGAATTGTGAAATCAGCTGTCTTAGAATTTGGTGAATTTGAAAAGAAATTAAGCATCTGTAACGTTTCAAAAGAATTTTATGCACAAGAAGAAGTTAATCTATGTGAAGATGTTGGTATCCACAAAATCAGAAAATCTCGAAGTCATATCATCAGTAACCACGAAAAATACATGGAGACTTCAAATGAATCAGACCCGGAAAGAATAAGGGCAGCAGTCAACCTCCGACAGCCATTTAATCTCTCGCTAGTCACCAAGTTCTCTTGGAGCACGAGAATGATTTTTGTAGAAAATCACAATTACCTTGATCCAAAATTGTTCTTGAGATCCATAACGTTTTCAAAATTTGATTTTCGCCAACATATTTGTAACCTTCTCAATTTTGTAATATAATAAATGTATTAGATTTAATTTCGCCTTCTCAACAATATTAACCTGATGCACTAAGCTTTTTGCTCACCAGTTTGGTAATTTTCTTTTACATTAACTTATGGCCACAAAGTAATAAGTCATAATCAGGTCAGAAAATTCTTCGACATTAAATCGGGTGAAAAAGAACTACTTAGTATTATTATTATTAAAATTAATATCAATATTAACCGAGCTTTCATTACTGTTACTACCCTTAACAAGGTAAAATGTAAAATAATTAACTTAAATATATTAAATTACTAAATTTAGACCATTTTAACAACATTTGTAAGCTGTAACCAAATTTAGTAAGTACGAAATACGCTTTGAAAAATCATAATAGGTCATAATAGGAAAAATTGGATTTAAAATTAGCAACGGAATTTTTAAACCAATCAGATGATTTATAGGGATCTTTTCCAGATAAGCCTCGCTTCTAATGCAAAAAGTACACTCTCGAAAAGTTAAGCCCTCCCTATTTTTTACCAGCTCAAATATAATACACATATGCAACCATGATCTACTTTTTATGTCTAGACATTTGAATAAATAAACGGACGCCATAAAAACAACTAATCTAACAACTAATTTTTAACCAATGATAATTTGAAATCAATTCAAAAAATATGAAAAAGCAAGCTGGTGATTTTATGCACTAGGTGGGATTAGAAGGGGATTAGTTATCATGATTTACTTTCAAGTGGTCAAACTATCAGTGCGGAGAGGTATTGTGGTCAGCTAGAAAAATTGAGGGTGATGCTGAAGAAACGAATGAAATTTGTGAACAAAAATATATGGTCTTTCACCAGGATAACAATAAGTCACATTACAATTTTGAGACCAAACGCTAACTAAAGCATCTTAGTTTGGAAGCGAAGCAGTACCCATTGTACTGACCAGATGTAACTTCGGATTAGTTTTACATAAAATAGCACCATAACTAGCACTAAATATTAACCCACAAAAATATTGACTATTGTGGTAAGCTCATTATTCCAACTTCATAAAAACTTTTGGGCTTTTCTCCAAAATAATATTTCGAACACTTTTTGAGATATTCAAATGAATGAATTTGTAATTTGTCCAAATATTTTTGAAACGATCGAAACAGATGAAACTCCGAAGGAGTCACGGTTAATATTTAGAATAAATAGCACCAAATATGCTATTGTTTAAATAAAGTAATTTTATTTATTTATTTTAAAATTAATCCGCTACGGTTAACATTTTTGATTAGTTTAGAAAAACAGCAGAATGGTGCTATTTTATGTAAAATCAATCCTTTTTGTGAATAAAACACAACGATTTATAAATATTAGAACTTTGTCTTTTAATCTCGATGAAAATAATGCAAAATCCATTCCACAATTCAATGTTAGAATTATTAATTTATGTTTGACTCTTACAGTAATCATTTTATTGCACGTAATTGATTATTTTCCATATTACCTTAACATTTTCAAAATTAAATAATGGTGAAATGCTTACAGAAATATAATTTAAACCGAACGCTTTAAAATGATATATAATGAGTATTGAAACAACAAAAAATTTATATCCAAGTAACGTTAAATAAATTAGATTTATAAAAACCGATATTTATTTTTAAACAACCTAATATTATGTTATATGACCAATTGGAAAAAGGTAATCTAATCTATGGAAATATAGATATTTCATTTTTTTCATTAATAGTTTATTGTAAAGTTTTTATTATCCGCTCTGCAAATATTCATATTTAAATTAAATCAATCATAAGAGGTTTTCTTTACGGACTTCTCAAACATGGGGTCGTTTTGATTGGTTGGTTTTATTTGAAATCAAATTTCTTCTTTATTTTCATTGGATGAAAACTAAATAAAATGACGTGTCTTTTATTGGTAAATATGATTGAAAATGTTATCGAATTCTCAGTTTGATAATATTTATAAAATAATTTCTGTTTTGAGCCTAATTGTTTTATTATCGGGTTTAATTGGATGTTTTCTCATATTTTATATTCTCTATAAAGACACGACTATTCGACAATTTTCCAGGTTGCTATTTTTTCAGCAAAACGTTTTTGACACCTTAGTGATGATCATTTCTGGAATGCAGCATACCTTGTGGTCTGTTACCCAAAACTACTTTTTGTTAGACAATCTAGACCTGTGTCATTTATTTATTATTATGGAAGGTCTTTTTACTCATGGTGCGACTGTAACACTTTGCCTAATGTCCGTTGAACGGTTTATCATTGTCACTTGGCCGACAAATGTCTATTTCAGGTCTTTGAAACTGAGGCATAATGTGATATTATTTTTTATCACAATCATTTTTTCTGTAGTTCTTATCATCTATCCTTTTGTGAAAAATACTATCACCATGCCGTATTGCTTCTATTTAGTCGGTGTATCAGAGAGCTTCGGTTTTCTTGTTTATAGCGCCTTTCTGCCATTCTTAGTATTATTCGTAACGACCATAAAAATTAGTTATGTACTTTGGAAAAGCTCTCGTCAGCAAAATAAGGTTTCCACAATAAATTCCGTGACATCTAACGTAAAGAGCAATAAAAGTTCCAATTCACCTGTGTCAACATCCATTATAAAAGTCGTCATTCTTACCTCTGTCTATTACTCTGTTTGCACCGTACCATACAGCTTCACCAGGTTCCTGTATATATTCAAACCGACTCATATGAGCCTAGAGACAATCTCATTGATCCCATTATTTGGGAAATTATTACTGATATCTAACAGCTCCACAAGATTCATTTTCTACATTATCGGAAGTAAAAGATTCCAGATGATCATTAAATCGTTATTCGTAAAATCAAAAAATAATAATAATTCATCAATCCACACCGTCACTCAAACCCTATGAACCTGAAGATGATCATTGGCTTGCAAGGGTTTTTGAATTGGAACACGAAGAGTTGTAGTAATGTTTATCATGGAACTTAGAGGATTTTATTTTTTAATTTTATTATTGTTGTGGTTATTATTATTATTATTATTATTATTTATTATTATTATTTACTTTGATATATATTTTGATTTGTGTTGCACTTTTTCTGTATTGATTTATTTCGATTATTCAAATACATTTTATCTTCAATTTGGTGCATTCCTTAAAGTAATAATTTTTAATAAGAAAGTATATAGTATATATAGAAAGTATATAGTATATATAGAAAGTATATAGTATATATAGAAAGTATATAGTATAATAATAATAATAATAATAATATAGTAATAATAGATTTTATTTTCGTTCTTTGAAATTTTTCATAATATGACAGTCACAGCCATTACAATGGAAGGTCATCGTACAGGTAACACTGATTGGTATGTACAGCTTGTTTGTCGAAAGTTTTCAATGAATTTCGAAAAGGTGACTCAAAGCGCTCAATGATTCTTCACAACGAGTCTGTCCTGATAATACAGAAAGCAACAAAAACATCGAAATAAAGAAATTTTAGGTCATTCGGAAAGTAATGGGGCTAATTTGGAACCAAACTGTAAACTGTCATAACTAAGTCAATTTAAAACATTCTTATTACAAAAATGCACCATTAGAATCAATGCTGTGATAAAAGTTTGTTGATTCTAGTTTGAAAAAACCTTGATTTTTGGGCCCAATGAAGTCTTTGGCATTGATTTCTGGACTCTAATCTTCAAGAAGTGATAAAGATGTTTGAAAAATTGAAAATCTGTGGGAGCCAAGTCCGATGATTTTGGTTGGTGAGGAAGAGTTTCATATCATAAGATGAGGGCGTGCATTGCATGTATTGAAGGAGTATGGGACCATTCCGACAAAGGCCGCTGGTTTTGAATCAGTATTTTATACATCATCTCCATTTGCTCACAGCGCGATGTCCCAGTGATTGTTTTGCCAGTTTTCATGAAAGAAAAGTGAATAACTTCTGCAACTGACAACCATACAGTAGCCATGAACTTTTTTGAATGAAGATTCATTTTTGGGAATTTCTTGGGGGATTCATAAGCTGATAAGTATTGCGCAGAACATTTGCGGTTATCATAAAAAATTCACTTTTCATCATAAGTAATGATATGATCCAATAAGGAAATGATCAACGGAATGTCTTCTGAGAAGAGATGTTGCTATCCCTAATCTTTTCATATGGATTTCCGTAAGATTATGTGATATCCATTTATTCATTTTCTTGACCTTGCCAATCGCAGTCAGGTGTTCGAAGGCCGTTGATTGGGAAACGTTTATCTTTGTTGCTATATTTGATACAATTTGCCTTGGGTCTTCCTGGATCGTCAACAACAATACAAAGCGCCCGGGCTTTTCTTTATTCTCAAGAAATTCATTTCCACTTCGGAAATTCTGGAACCATCTCTGTACTGTGCACTTAAAGTATCACCCCCACTTCAACGGGTGGTTTAAACAAATGACAAAAATGTATAGATGATTGCACTAAACATTTGGAAAGGAAATGATAAATAATAATAATATTATTTAATGATATTATCTATTTTTTACCAATTTGATTTTATATCTGTTTGGAGATACTAAATAGGTGTAGACACCGTGAACAAATAAAGTTCTACTGAGTGGTAACTCTTATCAAGGTAATTTCAAGAATATTTTTCAATTAGATACGCCAGTCAATGACCGGATTGCTCATTTGAGTGGCAGGGGCAAAAACTATAAATTAGAGTAAAAATCCATTATAATGGCCACAGAGTAATTTTAATGCTAAACTAGTTGGAAATTTGTTGAGGAGAGACGAAAGACGATTTTTTCTTAAATTTAATTTTGCGAAGCTAGAAGAGACAAGTGAAGATTGTTGTATTTAAATCCGGAATGATAGTCAAATTTGTTGCAAAGAAGATTGAGATTGGAGCTGAATTGAAGAAGAATATTAAAGAACATTTCAAATTGTTTCCAAGTTCATGCACATGTTATCGAATGATATGCAGTCAAGGTGTTTACTGACGGCCCAGTTAATTCTTATATTCATCCTTACATACACAATGATTTTATTTAACATTCAATCGATTGGTTGCTGTTTTGTTGTGTTCACTGAGAACTGTTTCTTATTGTGATTGTCATATCAAAAAATGATTACATCCGATTTGATTTTTGTTATGATAACTAATAGTTAAGGAGTCAGATTAAAATGTGCACTATTGTGTTAACTGTTACTATTGGCTTGGCAAAAAATTTCGTGTGCTTTTTAATATTGGAATTTGTAAATTAATTTTTCATAAATTAATCATTCAGTTGTTGTTTAAATAATATAATAGTTTCACGCGATAATTGAAATATCGTTATGCAAGATTAAAAACTGCATTTTCATTATATTTTGTTGTTTTATTTTGAAAAAGGTAAGTATCATATTATTTATAAATATTATATTGATTTTAAAAAGGTAAGAGAGTCTCGGATGTAAATAGGAAAATATTCAAAGTATATGGAGATGATGTTTTATCAGTACGAGTATGCCAAAAATGGTTCGTCAAATTCGATATGAGCGATGAATCCCACTCTGGATGCCCATCTCACATTGATCTAAACGATATTGAGTCTATTACCGAAAGGAATTCATCTAACACGTTTGGGAAATCGCAACGGTCCTAAAGACATCACATACAACAGCAGAAAGAACTCTGCATAATCTGGGATTTGTTTCGCGACTCAATGTCTGGGTACCGCATAAATTAACGAGGCCAATTTATTGGCACTTATATTAATATGTGATTCACAGCTGAAACTTCAAGAGAACCATCCAGGGATGAAAAGTGGGTTGTCTATTACAATGTGGTTTGCAAAAGGCCGTGCTTTCTGTTTGGTGGAATTTTAAAGGTATAATTTATTACGAGGTGTTTTCATCTTGCCAATCGATTAATTCGGATGTGTACTGCTCCAAATAGACAAAGGTGAACAATGCATTCCACGAAAGGGTCCAAGACAATACCAACACGACAATGGCAGGTCTCATATATCTTTGGCCACCCGGAACAAATTATCGGCCATAAGATGCGATGTTTCGCCTCATCCTCCATACTTACAGGACACGGGTTCTACCGATTATCAATATAATAGTAACTATAAGGAATTATAAAGATTTTACGTAATCTTTATAATTCAGTAAAATCAATAATTACAATTGTTTTAATTATTG
>JBBMKC010219688.1:0-12328 GCA_037834085.1 Bipalium vagum
TAAAATTTAATATCATTTAAGACTAATACTGCATAATTTTATCAAGAAACACTGATTTTACTAATGAAATACGACTGCCTATACAAAACAAAGTCGATTGCATTACTTTTGCACCAACCTAATAAAATATTATAACTTCAAAAAAGTCAAACACATTTCTGTTTAGTTCAGAAGGAACATACAGGCATGACTGTTGGATGAGCCTTTATTTTATAAATAACTGAAATAGTAAATAATATTCAATAATAAAAAGTATTTTTAAAATGTTCAATTCTAATTGTATTAACGAAAAACATCGCTTTTATTATTTATTTATAAAAATAATCACAATGGAATTGTTGACTTTAACCATTTCAGTTATTCTGTCGCTGTTGATTCTGATCATGTCCAACCATGTGCAGTACATAATCGATTATAAATGTTATGAATTGAATATGAAAATGCAAACATATTTACCTGAACTAAATAAGTTATGCGTGATTCCAGACTTCTGGAGTCAGATCTTTTGCTCATTAGGTATTTTGGGATACCTATTCGTCGGGCTTGTTTTACTTGACAGATCAGAACATGATATTCAAAAGTTGTAATGAACTTCAAAGTCAGTTCCCAAGAAAAACGACTTTCCCAATTTGAAAGTGTGGAATCACACTGGCAAAGTGACAAGAGATTTTTCTATATCATAAAATATTAATAAATATTTTCTGAAATTTAAATTACTACTAGATTTGTTTGTAAATAAATTTTGACTTATTTGTGTACAGAAGATGGCATGTAGTTTTGTTTGACAAGTAATTAAATTCACAATATTATTAATTTATTATTCTTTATGAATTTTTACATTTATAATCATATTAAATCTAGGAATTACTATTTCATCATAATGGTAGGCATTTTTGAGCATTTTTAATTGATAAATCTCAAACGATATTTTGAATTACAAAGTAATAAATTATAATAATAATTTGTATTATAATAATTATTTTTTCTTTTCATTTTTGATATCTTCAAAATACGAAGTATTTTTATTATAATCATCAATTAGACTAATATATCTTTGAAAATATTCTTTTGTTAGGATTTTTGCCATTGCTAAGGCCTGTTGATTAAAAGAAAAGTCAAGAGCTAAACCAATTTTATTTTAAAGAAACTGATTACAGTTATAAAAAGAAGAATTAAAATAAATAAAATTATTTAGTAAATAATTATTTAACAACAGAATATACAATTTAAAACATGAAAAAGTTAAGTTAGACTTGCAAAAAACTAATTATAAAAAGTAGTAGTCATAAATAAATAATACATTAATATATATTTATTGTGTAATCCGATTAAATGTAATTTATTTAAAAATATTTCTAAAATAATGACACATTTTCCTTAATATTTATTCATATTTTAAATTAACCTCTCAATATTACTATGAAAAATAGTGTTAGTTCAAAATAGATTAAAACAAATAAATTTAAAGTCAATTTAATGAATATCATTAAATAATTGAAAGTATGTGTACATGGTAAGGCTAAAAGTACTTAGACTCCAAGAGGAATATTGACAATACTTAAATAGAATTTTGCACATAAAATAATAATTATATTCAGTAAATGAAATATACAATTGATTAGTTAAAACTTTTTAGTTTCTAACTTTTGTTTGCAGTAGATTAGATTAATTAAAAAAATGTTCGAAATGGTTTTTGTAGTGTGATCCTTTTTTTAATTCTCAAGTGATCTGAGAAGGAATATTTTAATCAGCTTCAAGAGTTACGATGACGAAACTCGATTTCAGGAAACCATTTATAATTGATTTCCATTTATTCAGGTCATTGCAAAATTCACTTATTGGAAAAAACTTTATCTCCTTGGACGATATCAAAAGTCACTTGGATAGTTTTTTCGATGAAAAATCTAAGAAATTCTGGAAGGATGGAATATTCACTTGACTGATAGATGGCAAAGGGTTGTGGAACAAAATGGAACATATGTATTTGATAAATGTTATTAAAATTGCATTGTCTTACTTTTTATTTTCTAATTAAAATTCGGAACGAACTTTCCAATAACAGGTCCGTGGCGAAACTTTTAACACCTGAGATGATGGATAGACAAAAAATAGTCTGAGAAAGTAATCCTTGTCTTCTGAATACAGTCGAACTGATTTTTAAAATAACTACAGATGAGAAACTATTGCGTCTCTACATTCATTACTCTAAAAGAGAACCAAAAGAATGAGTTTCAAAAACAAAAAGTCATCCAAGGTCTTGAGTCTCAAAATTTTGCATCGTAAATGTACCATGTTGAACGTCTTTCGAGATCAAAATGCCATTCTGAAACTAAATTTTACTTAAGAAATCTTTTATTCTGATTACTACAGTAATATACTTGAAACCAGAGGTATTCGACGCTAGCCACAAAACCATTAGCTTTCTTGCTCCATGATAACTCTCCTATTCACACGTGCAAGAAAACAAAAAACACACTAACAACAGTTGGGTTTGTACAACTGGATTATGCTCCATACAGTTCAGTTTTTTTATATGTTAAATAAAACGTCATTTCACAACCGTATTAAAGAGTTCTCAATTAAGTAAAATTAATTAAAGTTTTAGGTTACTTCAAGAATTACAGTGAAAGAAGTGCGTATTGAAAGTTTATAAATATATGAAATTTTAATGATGTTGAAAGCGGAATTTATGAATCATTATTTAGAAAAAGAAATTTAGAGATACATTTACCAACAGGAGAATGTAAAAATCAACGAGTTGTTAGTGAATTTTCTGATTATTTAAAATGTATAATTTTAAAAAAATGGTTGTTTCTCGTAATTGAAATGGTATCAGTTGTTACCTTACAAAATCTATTTTTTTGCCTTTTACAATTTGAAATGGATCGTTAGTGATTAACAAAAATGGTAGTCATAAATTTTAAATTATAGTTCGTTTAAACATTTTTAATTTTCTTTAGAATTTAAACTATTATTGAATAGTTGATTTGAAATTAACATTATTGTTAAGGTGACCCATAAACAATGTCAGACTTTGTAAGCATTAAAAATCAATGGTTTGTAATGACGTATTTATTTATTGATTAGTAATTTATACACCTTGTTTTACAAAGTAGTAAGATTAGTTATATATTTGTTTAAATATTCATACTACGATATTATTGTTCATATTTGGAATAGACATATCAGTCTACGAAGCCACCAATTAAGGCCCAGATGTTCTTAATTAAAGGACCACAAGGCAATGGATTTTAAGTTCAATTTTGGTGACACTAGTCTCCAACATATTTGAAATAGTTTTATCTGATGTCTTTTTATATCATTACAAAGAGGAAAAGGTTATTGGGAATAGATAATTCTATAAAACAACAAAAAATTTTCCAGTAGTCTGAGTTTAGAATAAAAACGTTATTTAGTGAAATAACAATAATCATTAAATTTTGTGAAAACTTTAATTCATTTATTGAATTTTGATAAATTAAGGAAAATGTATAAAGTTCTATAATTTTAATTACTAAATAAAGTGAATAACTATTCTTATCTTTTTACGATTTGCGAATTTTACAAAGGTTATGTCGACGGTTAAAAATAAGTTTAATATACTAAATATGGTAGTTAAGCTTAATAACTGGTTGAATTTGGATTTCACTGATTCAAGAAATATAAATAAAATATGAAGTTTAAAAATTATTGAAAAAATAACTAATTTCTAAAAAAATATTGAACTACAAAACTGTCAAAGTTAAATAAATCTAATTATCTGGGTATATAAGTTTTCCGTAGATAACTGACATTTGCAAAACTGGGACAATGTAACAGATTTTGAAATATAAGAAATATTTAATTAATATTGAAAAGATAAAATTACAATAAAATGAACAAGGAAATTATGAGGATATTTTATCCATTATCTGTTTTATTATGATGGCTTTTGTCTCATGTGATTGGAAAATTAATATTTTAAATAAATAAATTTTGCTTAGACTAAAATTATTTATTTATAAACTTTCTCTTATTTCTGGCATTAAAACACTAGGTCAAACTTTTTTTTGTTTTGCTCATTTGTGGCAATTATTCAAAAACGAAAATACAGTGAAATCTGTTAAATTGAACATCTATTGTGAGCTGAAAATAATATTCGTTCAATTGAATGTGTTCAATTTAACGGGTTTCAGATTAACCGACCAAATATAAATGAGCATTGATTTCAGGTAACACAGGCCATTAACTAAGAATTTAAATCTAAGTAAATTATAATAGATTAAATCATTAAGCACAAGAAAACACCTATGAAATATTTTTTGTAATAATGAAGAGAAGCGTGAGAGTTCCATTGGATATCATTTCAAGAATATTGGAAGTGTAAAGGAAAAGTGTGGGCAGACACAAAAGCTCTCCGATGAGCAAAACGGTTAATTATCCGAAAAAAAACAATAAAGAAACAATATTGTGAGGATTATTAATAAAATTAAATAAGAAATTCAAAATTATTTGTTGTTTAGATAATACGGTTGTCGACAGATAAGTTGTTTTAAAGTACATTTTGAAAACGTGTTTATTTTTATGATTCCAGACATCAAAAATGAAGTTTCCGTAGCTAACAAGATGTGTTTCAAATAACTTTAAGACCATTTCTTCTACAGGTTTCAATTAAAATAAAAAAAATCAATATTGAATAAGCTTCTCGAATAAAAAAACAGTTCTTTAATATATTGTACATTCTCCAAATGCCGAAAGAATTTTCGACTGACTTCTGAGGCATACAGTAAGCAGGATTGCATGATTGAATTTCTGTCCGCCACTATGACCACTAAAAAACTTTAAATATGAGTTAAATTACATGGTTGATTTAAAGTACTTTAATAAAACAAATTCTGAAGAATAAAATATAAACTATTTAATGAAATATCATTTTAATAAAATCGCCAGGAACTTATTTGAAAACCATTATTAGTTATTTTTAAATATTAAAATACACCTTTCACAAATTTTTATTAAATTTGTGGAGACTCAAGAGAAACTAAACTATTTAACATTTAAAAATTTGACAATTTTTGATCGTGAAACTTTTTATTTTTTGATTTGATTTTAATAAAAATATTAAGTGTTTTTATCTTAGCCACTTGTAAAAATAAGAATTCCTAAAAAATGAATAAAATTGGGACCTAACAATTATTATTATTACTATTATTAATTAATTATTAAACAAAGAAAATATATAAAAAACAAACAATTGTACATAAAACTAAAATTAGAAAATACCAGGTTTCTAAAAATAGAAATCTAGCAAAAAATATTATACAAATATAAATATAGAAATAATTTAAAACAAAAAATTAAAAAAAGGAAATACTTAAAATACAAAAATAAAAGTAACCGTAGAAAATATAATATATAAGGTCAACTCTAAAACAAAAATATTGACAAAAAATATTCAAAAAATAAAACAGTCAGTGCGGAAACCTTTGGATCAAAATAACATAGTTCCTGTCAACAACCAACACAGTTCAATACGACTACACGGAAAACAACATTCAAAAACGAGCCCAAAACTTTCTCAGCAGTCAATATTTTATGCCCATTTTTGCAAACAGTAATTTTATTTTATTATTATTATTATTATTTCATTAATTAATTTTCATATTTGATAAACTATTACAGTTTGCACAGATTATTTAAACTTATTTTAAAAATCAACCATTCTTCCGATAATCGCTATTTTATAGGATTATCTTCATTTTGTTTTCCTATCTTCCATTTTTCTCTTTTTGTTTGTGATTTACACAACAGTTAGGGTTGGTAAATCATCTCAGGGCCTTGCCAAAAGTTTCAGGATAACTGTGTAAGGATTTAAGGTTTTTGATTTAAGGTATTTGATTTCATTTGCTTTTCATTTATCCTATTTTTTTCCGAATTACACTCCATAAAGCCTTCTGATAATCACATACGTTTATGTTAAGTAACCTAGAAGCCCCTTATCGATATTTGTAACTTAAATTTAGTCACTTTTAGGGAAACTTAACAATAAATATAATAATAGTATTTATGTTAATAAACGATGCATCGATAGAATGTTAACAGTATAATCTAAGTTTCAGCCTGGCTCTTTCTAATATTTTGTGTAACAAAAGAAATAATCAGTTCAAACGATAAAACCTTATTATTATAACTTCAGTTCCAATGATGAGGTCAAAAATCACTTGGACCAGTTTTTCGCGAGTAAAGATGTAACCATCTATGAGTGTGGAATTCTGCAACTCCCCTAAAGATCACAAAGGGTGTTGGACCAAAACGGTCAATATCTAATTGATTAAAATGTGTTTACCACAAAATATTTTGACTTTGGCTTTTATCAAAAAAATCCATTACTTTCCGAACAAAACCAAATAATTATTTACGTGATAGTTTTATCTCCAATTGTTTCATTTTGTTAACTATTCATTAAAACATTTACTATTTGATATTTTTTAATTTTATTGATTCATTAAGATATTCAACGATATTTGTTGAGTATGTAGCAGTGTTAACTCAATTATTATTATATGCAGATATTAATTTTTATTGATTGTGATTTTATTGTTTCATTATAATCATTATACATTTACATGTACTGTACATTTACATGTACTGTACTGTACGAAATAGCCATCTCTCCATCTCTTCTAGAACAGAGCATACAGACTGAGATGCTGTAAAAGCACTTTTCCATTGCTGAAATTCATATCTGATACAACGCCGATAGTGTATATTTTCGTCACTCATTTCTAAATCCAAAAATGTTTTGATATTCTATAACAATTAAAGTGAAATATGTATTTTTCCAATAAATATACAATAAATAACCGAAGTTTAAATTAACGGAGTTTTTTTATTATTTGTTGATTTACTTAAACAATGTTTAAGAATATGATTTAATATTTATTCATACAACTAATAAAATTAGTAGTTTATTTTTAACTTTGAGCTCCAATACGATTGAAGACTTTCAGAAGATGTATGTAGATAACCGTAGACGAAAAACTAGATATAAATTGTATGTGTCACTAGGAAATTTGTTCTGTTGTTTTAAAACATAAATTATTTGCATATATATTCAAGTATATTCTCAAGGAAAATTTAACATGTGTTCACTGATTTTTGAAAATACATCCCAAAAGTTGATTTTACTGAAGAAAAATAAGAATTTTCAGCCAATATTTTTCTTTACAAATACATATTTTTAACATAAATAATAGTTCTATCAAGTTAGCTTATTCTTATTTGCATAAATGCAACTAGGGATTATTTTTAATTTTTGTTTTGTTGTGATTTTAGCCATCAAATTTACATTATTAAACCTAAATTTGTTAAAAGAAGTTATCATTATCAGCATTGTTAAATTAGATTTTATGAATTCGAAGATTATCAAGGTAAATCCTCTTTTATAGACCTTTAACGTATTTTATCAGTGAGCTTAATTAAAAATCCTAATACCATTAATTAAATGCAAACGAAACAAGTTGAATTCTTATGAAATTCATTTCGACGCAAGTGACACACACAATGACGCGTGAGTCATAGAAATTGTACACAGTGATCGTGTTTCCAAGATACACACCGTAAGCAAGCTCACGACAATACATAACAGATCATTAATGGCGTGTGATTTTAGAGCTTTGTATTCAGAAAATCAATAGCAGATCAATTTATTTCTTTATGGTTTTCAAATGGTTGATGAATGTTCAGCAATAAACGGTCGTTATTGGGATGCTACCAGTATCACAAGTGACAGTACTACTGCTAATGACCTTTTCCATACACCAACTGGTTCATTAGAAGATCTAAAGAATTCGGACCAATATAATGATAACTGTGATGTATCAAGAACATTTACTCCGACAATTCATGATATGAAATTGATGGAAAATGCTATTCAGTTGGAAAACGATATTGGGTCGATTAAATTAGAAAATGATAATACAGAAGTCGATAGTGAATGCTTGAAGAAAAATAACCGTGAACCACCCACACGACCACCACCTTTTATCAGACAACAAACTGTCGTAAGTTCCAGCAATGAATCGGAATCAACAGTAAAGAAAAGAAATTGGAAACAGGATTTTGTAAGGAAATTATCGTTTACACGTTCCAGAATAATGAAATCTTTTTCTATTCAAAAATCAAATGGAGATTTTAGATCAACCGGAAATATTTTTAAAAGTATGAGACATTCAATAAGTCACATGAGATCTTTTGATAAAAGGTCCAGGTTAAATAGAAATGGAGGAAAAAACGTACCGGAATCAGTTTCCACAGTTATTGGATCAGACTGTGAATATTTTAATTTCGAAAGAGATTTGGTAAACAAAAATTTTTAAATAATGTTTAAATTAATAGGTTAACTTTTAAGTGAGTTATGTTAACCTATAAATGAAATTTTATAAACTTTTTCATACGAATATTTAATTGGTAAATGAATTAAAGTAATTACTACTAACAAAATATCAGTTGGTTTAATATATTTCAGTGTTATTGTTTTAATTAAATACCCAGTTAATTAAATATATTTAAACAAGCTTAATAATTAAATATATATTAGTTCTTTTATTAGTGTTCATGAAAGTTTATGAACTAGTGACTAGTTAAAGTAATCTAAATTGAATCAATATTTTTCAGAAGGAATTTTTTACAAAAATAGCAACTTGAAAATTTTTTTAAATAGATATATTTTAAAATCTTTGAGGAACATAAATTTGAAAATCAATCAGAAGTAAACAGAATAGTACAATATTTACTATTTTAAACAACTGTTAGTAATATAATAACTTAATATTTCAGAATAGTCCGGATGTAATAAGAAAAAATGACCAATGTTCATTAGAAGGATCAGAAAATGAGGAAAGCACTCCTCTCAAACCTCGGCGAATTTTCAAACAGGAAAAATATTTAACTGGTTCTAAAGAAATTTTACAGGTAGATTTTTCAAGGGTTCTTTAATTTTCATTAAATTAATATTATACGAATTAGTGTCACCAAATGTTATAAAGTTATACATAAAACAGTATATACAAACACTGAATTTAATTTAAATTATATTTAATATTTATTTTTCAACTACGTGTATATTAAATAAATTTCTGCAATTATTTATTTTACCAAATTCTTTTCGCATGGTCATTTTAATAACTAATACTAATTGGAACGATTGATTTTAATATTTGAGGTAGTGGTTTCCCTACAAAATATAAATATTTAATCTCATACGACGGTCTTCAGAAATAAAAATAACTGTTTTATCGAAATATTATGAATTAGATATTATTATTTTAACTATTATAAGATAATAGGCATCAAAGAAGTTAAATGAGGAAATGTTTGTATTAATTAAATATTTTTAAATTAATTTTCTTTCGTTGTTTTAAATATCTTTTTAAACATATCTTATCAAAATTTAAAATTTGTTTATATGAATAATTTTCAGGTTTTATCAAAAGTGTGTAATCGGCTTTTTAAAGAAATCTTAAAATGTGAAAAAATGTTTTATTCAATTAAAAATGAAAATATGCTTGATTTAATTGATATAATTTATTTTTGAAATTATAATTTTAAATTTAGGGACTACTAATATTAATTAAAATTTTCAGTGAATAAATTAAGACATTGAATTGTAATCATTAACAAAATGAAGAAAATTTTAAAAAACAATACTTTGTTTTAGAAATTATAGATTTTTAAGAAAACTTGAATTCTCAAATGTAAATGTATTTTAATCAATGATATTAATAATCATTATTTTCTTAATTAAAAATTAATTATGAAATATTAAAGAATAGATTTTCTATACCATTGATTAAATTAATAACAGAAATAATGAAGTAGTTTTGAATTGATTTTGTGATTTTTAATTTTTTGAACGAAATTTATTATTTTTTGAAGTCTAGTTGCTAAAAATAACATTTAATAGAAATATGTTTAAGTTTCTTTGAGATTCAACTTTTGCTTCCAACGTTGAACTCAGTACATATATAAATATAAAAAATGTATTTCCAAATTATAATTTTTTAATCCTAGATAAATTTATGCAAATATAAAAATTAAATTTTATATATAAACGATTTTTACGAACCTTTAACTTTTATCTTATAAGTTATTTAATAAAAAATTAATAGAATTTTTTAATATTAATAATAAATCAAAGAAACTGTAGCTTTAATTTTGATTTTGTCATTTTTAGTTTCCCTAATACATAAAAGACCCAGTTTATTTTTCATTTAATGATATTTGAATAAAATAGATATTTAATTATTATTGCTATTTACAGAAAGCTTTTAGTTCTTTAAAACGAAAATCTCAGACGCCAGATAATAAATCTCTTTTGGACATTTATTCTACAGTGTCATATTTATTTTCCGAACAGCCTCTTCCAAATGAATTAACAAAAGAAACAAGCTTTCGTAAATTGATAGAAGATTGTGTTAATTCTTTCATCGATGTTCACAAAAATCAAATTGAGAAGTCAATAATTTTGATAAATGAAAGTATTGGAGAAGATATTGATTTATATTCACAAGATTTAAATATAATAAATAAATCAAAAAAATACAAAATAACAGAACTTTATGGATCAAAAGGAATATGTATGATTACCAATGTAATTAACAAAAAGCAGTTCGTTGCTTTGGTAAGCTTTGTATATTTTATTAGACTTTAAATTATATTTTCATTTTGAAATTTTGATATTTTGAATTTATTGTAACCATTATCTTGGAAATAATGTTGTAAAATCTTGTTTAACACTTAAAAAAATCAACACAATAATCAAAAGTATTTATTAATTAAAACTATTTATTATTGCAAATATAATAACTTTATTAATAATATTAATTAATAATATAATTTATTAATTCTTAACAAGCTTTAGGTTTAATCATGTAAATGTGATGGCTAGAAATCCTAACAAAACATAGAATTAAAAATAAGTTTCAATTACATTTATGTAAATAAGAATTGTTGAATAACAAACTAACTTAATAGAACTAATATTAATATTAGGTTGAGGGAAAAGTATAATCACTTTTTCATCTACTAACATTAAAACAAAAATATGAAAATATCGAATATAAAAATATAAAAATAAGATATTTTATGTAATATTTTATTATTTTAGGTTTGTTTTAATAATATAAAATGTTATTTAACAGACAATGACAACAGTTCTTACTTTATGAATATAAGTTAAAGAAAAATGCATCAGAGGCTGCGCGAAATATTTGCCAAGCGTAGAGTAAAGATTCAATTACTAAACGAGATGCTCATCGTTGGTTCAAACGGTTCCGTTCTGGGGACGCATCCATTGAAGACCATTGTCATTCAGGTCGACCATCAGCGATTGAAAATAGCTCTTTATAAACAAAGATCGAGGTCAACCATCAACAATAAACTTGCAGATATTTAGAGCAGACAATACAACAGTTTGCGATATATAATATATTATGAAATATTCCAAATGGAAAACATTTGTTCAATAATAGTTTCTAAGGAATAAATCATGTCGTTAATTTATATTAATGTTATCTGTAGTCCTTAGAAATTGTTTTGATATGTTCGTCTTCTATTTACTAATTTTATTTTTAACCAGAAATCTTTAAAATTCCCTAATTTTGATTATTTTAATTGTATTGTGTAAATTCAGTTTTAATATAAACCAGGGTTTCCCAACCTTTTTTTGGTATCGCGACCCTATTTTTAACCGAAACAAATGTTGGCTACCCCATTATATATAAAATAAAATAACAATTAATTCTACTACTAATTTATTATTAATAACAAAACATTTATTCAATCACCATATCTTAATGACACTGTTGATAATGTTGATATTGCACATCATCAGGAATATTGGATATATTAATGGAATCAGAAAATGGACATCGTACTAGTAAAGCTTCTTCCTTAGTTACACAAGCTCATTTTCAAGAGATTGAAGGTGTTTTTTAATCTCTTTTTTTAATGGACATTGTTTTCGCATTTAAATTATTCTTTTATACTGGATAGATTTTCAAACATTACCATTTTATTTCGCCACTTTTGCAGTTTAGCTATGAATGCTCTAAGATTGTCTTGAAATTGAATAATAGTTAAATCTCTTCCTTGTAATCTAAGATTCAGGATATTTTGTTATTCTAATATATCTGATAGATAAGCGATTCTACGCAACCAAGACTGATCATCAAAATATGCCGCAAATTCATATTTCCTTGTACTTCCATGAGTATTTTGATGTTTTCTTTCAACTCATAAAAACGACCGACCATATTTCCTTTTGATAACCATCGCACTTCAGTAAAAT
>JBBMKC010219699.1:0-12327 GCA_037834085.1 Bipalium vagum
ATTATTATTATTATTATTATTATTATTATTATTATTATTATTATTATTATTATTATTATTATTATTATTTTAATTCACATAATGAGTATAATACATTAGTCTTTTTGTTACGATAACGGTATAAAAATAAGCTGTACAAAAATCCTAATTTAAAGAATAAACTAATTCTTTTGAGATTATTAAAAATAAAAATCTTATTTTTCCTACCTGCATTTCAACCTGTAGTTTTAAACAAAAAAAAATATATTGTTGTAAAAGAATAAGTTTTCCCATTTTCAAGCAATTTATTGTGAAGATTTTCTGTATCTTATTTTTACCATATTCCATTGGATTGCTCGGAAAGTCACTTCGTTTTTCTATGCCTATCTTTAAATCTTAATTAAAAGCACTTAGGTCATTTTAAAGGTTCTATACGGATGAAATATTCAAATTGCCTGGTAGGTGGCAGATTGTCTTGGAACAAAAAGGACAATACATCATTGATTAAAATATTTATTACTAATAAAACTTTTGGTCTTACTTTTTACTAAAAAAATGCAGTGACCTTCCGAACAACCTAATACTGGGTTCTTGCATATATTTTAGTGACATGACATTATATAATAAGATGTATACATTTTGGACGCTGTTAAAATGAATCAAATATAAAACTACTAAATAACAAGCATTTTAAATTAAAGACTTATTTCCGAAACTCAGAATTGTGTCACAAATGCACAAAAGATGTCCAACAAATGGTAAGAGTATTTCACTGTCTGGAATTGGTTCAGGAATCTTCTCAGTTAATAATTTTATCTTGGTGATTCTTCATCTTCTCATCGAAATCTATAATATTGAAAGATCGAGGTTAGTTGAAAGAGGTCAGGATGAATCAACTGAAGAAAAACATTTTTAGCAAGTTCCTGACAGAGTGATAGTGATTATATAAATTTTGAATGGTTATCAAAGACGATTTATGATGTATAAATTTATAAAGATATAAGAAGGTTAATCAGACCTTAAATTTGTTTAATTTTTAAAGTCATATTTATATTTTAATGTAGTCGTTTTATAAATATTATAATATTTAAAATTCTTGATTGTAATATATATTGTAAAATTTAATCAATTAATAATGATTTAATAATTTTGTTAATAAACATGAAAATTTAATCAATTAATAGCTTTAAAAATATATAATTTTAATGAATTACTTGTATTTATATTATAATAGGATAACAAATGATTTAACAAATTTTTTTTGAATATTTCGGGCTTAAGTTGACAAAAATAAATTATTAAAAATGTTATACTTACTAATTATAAACCAATAGATTTTAATAAAAGAAAAATCTGAAATAATTTCTAATTTTGATTTTTTTATTTAAATGTAACAAATTTATGCATTTCAAGCAGATGACTCCATTTGATACAAATAAATTTCATGTAGAAAGTTTTAAGTAAATTAAAAATTTAAAACTTAAATAGAAACCTCAGAGATTCTGTGCAACAATAGATATGAGGGAAAAATCATCTAAGAGGTCCTCAAGTGATATTTTGTAATTACAAATTATAAGAAAATAAAAAAGTAACTTAAACATGTCCGAAACTTTATAATAAAAATCAATGTATAAGACTAACATTGTCATTAAAACGAAAACTGTATTAAAATTGAAATTAAAGATAAACAACGAAATCAGCTTTTATTTCTTTGGAGCATCTTTGAAAATTAGAATAATTAAGTATAAGATGATTATTTTAAAATATTATTTATACATTGCATGTATTACAAATATTATTACCTTTAAAGTTAATAAAATTTGGTATTTGAAATTATTTAAAATGATTTATGTTGTCATTATAGAAATTGTTAAATTTTGAAATTTTTTATAACAACTGTGATGTTTGTGATAGGTTTCCTTAATTTTTCTTTTATGGTTTTGATAATTTGCTTCACGTCTTCAGCTTTTGAAGGATAAAGGAAATTTGGATTTTTGGCTAAGATTCCTTTTCTTTGTGAATTTGATAGATAGGTTTGATAAATATGAAATTTATATTTTAATGATGTGCGCATATAAACAAATGCTTCATTTGAAAAATTCCTTCGACAAATTTTATTAATAAGTTTATAAATTATACTAAAATTAAAGGATCAGCGAAATGTTATATTAGTTTGAGGTAATTGTATAGTCAATTATTTCATTTTTTGAAAACAGTAATATTTTATTAATATAATATAATATTATAAATATATGGAATGGAAATTCTAATCAATAAAGATCGATGGATTACAATTAATCACTCATTTAGGATATATTGAGTCTGTAACAGTAATGAAAAATGAATAACAATCTTTAACTTAATTATGTCAAATCACTAGACAGAATGTCTCCGTACCCGGAGAGACAGTAGGATCGCTGTGTAAATATTTATATTCATTCCATGATTGAAATAGATCTTTAATATGTTAACTAGCTTCGTTGTTATGGATTGTTTACCAATATATTATATGACATGATGATAATATTGACAGGTGTCAATTTTTGCACCAGTAGATGTAACAAATGTTTCGTTGCTATGTTTTATTATATTATAATTTTTCATAATATAATATATTATTAATAATATTTTTTTCATATAAATCCTTAATTTTTAATATTGGGTTTATAAAACAATATTTTATTGGTAAGACAGAAAAATACAATAATAGGTTTCTAATCAAATTTAATTTCCCTTTCATTTATACATAGCGATAGGAAATGTAGTTTAATTTCAAAAATGGAAATTTTTTATAAATTGCTTTTACAAAATGATTTCTTGATTTGCTTGTAAAAAATTCTCGTTGATTTTTAATTTGGTATTAAATTTTTACAACATTATGGACATTTCCCTTGACTTTGTTTTATTGGTGAAATATATAATTAATGTAAATATGAACTCCATTACAATAATTTGTATATTTTTTAAAAGTGAGTAAAGATAATAAAGATGCTAATCGATGTTCTACAAAAAATCTCAAGTTTAAAATAAAGATTTTATGAAACCGGTTTAGAATCCAGTTGTGAAGAATAAATCGTAATGCATATCATATAAATGAACCCTTGGTGTTTTCAATATACTGCAAAGGCTTAAAGAAAGATCAAAATAATAATGAAAATTGGTATAATACTTTTGTGATATAATTTTATAAGAAAGGATCACTATGAAATCATAAACTTTATCATATACTTTAAGAAAGCCTAGACCTACCAGGTACTATCTACAGACTTATACAGTAGAATAAGATCGTCAAAAAGTTGCTTTGATGTCTTAAATATCCTTTTTGGAAAAGCATTCAATTCAGAATAAACAATGATTTATTTATTAAAAATCATCGTTCTGATTAAACATGGTTATCAATGTAATTTTAAAAATATTTCTGCAATTAATGATTTATGACTTAAAGACACGGAATCATTTTATTACTGAAAAAATATTTTAGTTTAATAATCCTTTTATTGTTTTTTTCATAAATAAATGTTTAATTGACAAAAGTAACAACAGATTAATTATTTAATAACAACAGATCGAAATATGTATTGTTAAGCTGATCCACTGATCCTCATGCACCAATTGAATTTATATAATGATCATATTGGAATCAAAATTAGGAAAATAATTTAAAATGTCATTAAAAGTATATTTTTCTTTTGTTCTCTTTCAAATATTAAAAAAAATGATTTCATTATTTATTGATTACAACCGGTTTAATATTTTTAATTTTAAGTTTAATAGCACTATTTCATGATTGTGAATTTGAAAATTTCTGATGAAACGCAGCGAAATGTAATATAAAAATGTTTGACATCACTAATTAAGTGGGAAACCATAACATAAGCTATTATTATTTATGATAAGTTATTAAAAGTTCTTCATACCAAATTAAATATGAAAAAGATGTTAAGTGAGGGATTTCTTTTAATTGTAACTTTTTAATGATACTTTAAAACCTTTATCACTTTGAAAATTAGGTTTGAATCTGAATATCACCTTAAAATTAATATTAAATAATTTATGAATAATAATATAATAAATTTAATGAAAATAAACAATAGATAAAATCTGAATTAAACTCATGCTCATGAAAGTATAATAATCCATGTGGTAGCACTTATCAAAATATTTTTATTTTTAAATTTATTTATTTTATGTAGGTCACACAAAATCGAAATTTTATTATTACTTTTACTACACAAAAACTGAACATATTTAAACAATAAAGTGATATTGATCAATTATGTACTTCCAAGAAAATTGTTATTTTTTTATATATTCAACATATTTCTATTATTAAGTGTTAGTAAATCCAACAGAATACGGTGCAAAAACTATTTTTTATCATTTATCAAAATTTTTAAAGAATATTTATTTTCAAATACTATGTATTTTTGAAATTTTTTACTTCAATTTATTTTAACTGGTAATATTATTATCATTATTAAATAATAAAAAAAAATAAATATTATTTTTATTTTAACCTCAGATATCTTTTCTCAAATAAATTTTAAATAAAATTAAATATTAAATAATGTAATAAAACATGAATTTGATAACAATTATTTTAAAGATAAAGTTAATTTATAAAAAAAGAAGTTTAAATAGTAATTATTATCTATAAATCTTCCAAAAGACTTGAATATTAGCACTCACTGCAAATAATACACAGGATTGATCTTTGATCTAAATATAATTGTTTTTGTTACGTTTACTTTATTAAAATGGACTATTATTGATAGATTTATTATTATTAATTATTCGATATGCAATAATTTAATTTAGTGTTGGAGTGATTAAATACCATTCACTTTTATACTTTGCACTGAAATATATAATTAATTCGACTTCTATCCGTAATTGGTTTTCAACGAATTACCAGAAGATCATTAATGAAATTTTCAAAATAAAAACTACAGTTAATCATTTATTTAGATCAGAGAAGTGACTTTTCATAAACGGATACGACTTTCCGTTTGAGACAGTTTTGCGAAGCCAAATTAATGTGCGTACCTTACAGAAATAAATCTATTCGTTTTTCTTTTCACTTTTACAGTTTAAGCTTGATCACTGCGTCGGTTGTCTGGTTTTAACATATGGAAATATTATCACTTTCAATTATATTATTAATTTTATTTTTAAAAACGCAAGTTCATTTAATGATTCCGAGTCAAACTTGTTATAAACAGTTGACCAATTTATTTCAGTAAGAAACGCTTCACTAACATTTTATCAATTCCGCTTTCAACAGTTTCGATTCAACAGTTGTTTTCCCATTTTAAAATTGCTAAAAAGTTGGAAAAAATGTTTAATTTAATTAATTAATGTCGATAATTTTTAGTTTTATTAATACTCTTTGAATTTTTTTCTGTTTCCTTTTCAAATTTTTGAATGAGTTTTTTCCTATTGTGGTGAAGAATTGTGTTAAATACTTTTATTTCCTGGAAAGGACAACGACATGATGGTTCGTCCTGGTAATAATAATTTAAATTTTAACTCAAAACAAATAAAAGTTATTGGTTTACATCTTACATCATTCAACTTCTTTTTAAATAAATTTTCAAGGTTTTCCATTTTCAATTAATGATTGACGGGTGAGGGAAATTTGAAATAACTATTGAAAATTTAACTTTCGAAATTTCGATTCATCTTTATTGTCTAAGCAAATGCTTGCGACAGGTCTTACACAAACTTGTGCTATATTTATCTAAAAAATCTTTTGTTTTAAAAAAATCCAGAACATTTGGCTTATATAACCGTATTAAAAATAACAGAAATTAGTCTACGATACATTAACTTTTCATAACTTATTATTTTAGTGAACATCATGGTGACTCGTTCCAATATTGCTCAATATCTTTCATATTTCTGTTATATTTTCACTTATATTTTGCACTAAGTACTATTGGGAGTTAATTATTTTTAATATTTGATATTTTGCCATTGTTGATTCAGTTTCTTTGTTTGAAATAATTTTGATGAATTATGGTTTTTAAATATGCTTTTCATTTTTATTTTAATAAATATAAATTTAAAATAACTTCAATAATTAAAATTCTGCTGAGTCTAACATTTGCATTGACCTTTCAGAAACACTGTCAAGTTCAGAATCAGATCGAAGCTCATTGACATTGTCTCCCAATGACAAATACCAACATATAAGTAACCGTAATCAGCAAGACGATCACATCTCGGAACCTTCGTCTTTATCTGGTGCTAACGCAATAGACAATACAAATTTAGAAGATTCTCAAATTTATTCAATGAAGCGCGTTGTTGGTCTTTCTAGAACCAATTTACCTTTTCAAGCTCGCAAAATTCTTTTTGGATGGCTCACAAGTCATTTGAGAGAACCATATCCGTCAGAAGAAGAAAAGATTAAATTGGCAAACGAGACTGGCTTATCTAGAACTACTGTTAATAATTGGTTTATTAATGCACGACGACGTTACGTGAAGCCACTTTTACAAGGAAAGTTAGGAATGACTTCAGGTGTATTAAAGTCCATGTTAGAAAATAACAATGGTATAATTCATAACCAAAGAAATCAATTTACAACAAACATTTTGTCTGGGGGTATTAAGAGAAAAATATTATTAAATAATAATGAAAACGAAAATGGACAGATAGTCAAAAGACGTGCCAATTCAGCTAGCTCTAACAAAGGTTCCAGGATTCCTGCAACTGATCCATACCATTTAGATAATGTTAATATAAAAATGGAGTCAGACTGCTACAAGTCAGAAAACAAAAAGTCTGATTTTGTTTCCCAAGATTCAATAGTTGATCAAATCAATATATCTGACATTCATCATTACGAATCAGTTCAGATATCAGAGAAAAATAGAGAAATCAATGCCAAAGACCAGAATATCATTCCCTCCTCGACGAGTATGTCGAACCTGATCCACAATTATACCAACCTTTCCTCAATGACATACTTAGAAGAGTCTCAAGAAATAGTCAAAAGTTTGGAAGAAGCTGCAGTAGACGTGTAAAAATTTTAAACCTTATTTGTTGAATATAATTATGTGAAATATATGTTATTAACTTCTATAAATGGCTTAATTTATATTTTAATCTTTTTTGTTTGGAATTGGTTATTTAATTATATTTTTATTGGACATTTAAAACTTTGGTTCACTTAATTAAACAATATTATATTATGTATTTTATCCCAAGATCCAGTTTAGATTGGAATCAGATTTAAATCTATTTATTTTTATTATATCGTAGTTTTGAATATTTGTTAATAATGCACAAAAATGTTTCAAACATACTCCCCTGTCAATTCAGATTTGTCTTACTTTGCCTAGTCTAGGCAAAATTACTGGAAAGCAATTAATAAAATAAGAATATACAACGATATTGAAACAAAATGTTCTTAATGTTTTGGGTAAATAATTTATATAAAATAAAGGATAGAGTTTTGTAAGCATTTTGTTTATTACAATTACCTCAGCCACTTTTCTATAGTACTGCCTATCTTGTCTTGAGTCATAATTTCAGAGTATTATATGTAACTAACAGAACATATACTTGGTTTCTAAGATATGTCCTAAGATTATTAGAAAATAAAAATCAGGCGGTACTCTGTTTAAAACTATAAAAAGTCATATCAAAGTTCAATGGAAGTTTGTAATGATGGATGCTGTCATGTGCGTAAAAAAGGATCTGGTATTATCACAGTGTCATTTAACTTGGTAACCCTTAAGTGAGTTAGTTATTTTGGTTCCAGAAAAATGTGACCATGAAGATATTGTGACCTGTTCATAACATGTTAATATTTCACTATTAATAATACTGCCTTCCAAGTATTAAATAAATTATTTTTTTCAATGCATCTATATTCATTGGTATTTTTGTTTCTTCATCCTGAGAATTAATAATTATTTTTAATTAAAATAACAAGTTTAAGTGAACAATGTTTCAATTACTCAACAAAAGCATTTCCAAATGATAACCATACTGCTTCTGACAGTTCAATCACATTAAAAAATATTCATTGAAGATTTAAGAAGTATAAAATGAGAGTTGTGGATGATTTTTCATATCTCGGTTTTTCCAACAAACTGCATTCTTGAAATCAGTTGATTCATTTTCCAATGTCAATGACACCAGTTGCACTGTAGAGTTCGGGATCATCGGTTATTTTTCCCTACTCAACTTGGTTTACTTTTAGGGGTTATTTCAAACTAAAAAAAGAACCCTTCAAGACTTTTTAATGATCTTTATCGGAGCATGATACAGAGTTTATTTCTCATCACAATAATATTGACATTATTAATATTCAGAAAAATGTCCTTTAATTTATGAATAATAATTTTATAAAGAAATTCTCTAATTTTATGAATAACATTAATGACCACAATCTCATTTTTTTATTCATGAATTTTAATTTTGATTAGATTAAATGATCAGAATAATATTAAAAATTCTCATATCAGATCTAATGTTGTAATTATCAGAAAATATTGAAGACATCATTATTTTTGTACCGGTTGACAAAAAATTAACGATATATTTTTTCTATCGAAAGTCTTTATCTTCCAAATTGCTTTTATAAATAATTTATCAAATCATTGAAGAAAGAAATCCTGAAAAGGTTAGACGAAATAGGAACTGTAATTCTCTCTCTAATAATGTGTGGAGCATCTCAAAATAACGAAATTTTTGATAAACAATTCTTTTTGTGATTTTTTATTTTTATCTTTGTAAAATTGGATCATTAAGTCAAAAAACGAATATAATTATTATTATTTTATTTATTATAAATTATCAAATATTAACATTACCATAAAACAAATAAACAAAGGATTTATGTAGAAAACAAATATAGAAACTAATGTAAATAAAATAAAATATGTTTCTAAAAATAGAATTAAGCCAAATAAAATAATAGAAATTTTAAAAATAGAAATCATGTTTCTAAAAATAGATATTAGAGAAAAATTTTGTATATAAACCCAAGAAAAATAGTAAAAATAGGCACAATAATTCTCACCAAGGGCTCAGTAAATCACACAGAGGACTCTAAAAGAGGCAAGCGAATAATCACCAGAGAACGATTTCAAGTAACAGAATAAGGACGAATTACCATAGAAAATTTCAAGACGTGGTGGACAATTAACGTTTACAAAAATTTAGTAAGAAATTTTTATTCTCATTTTATAAACTCTGTACGAATTTTCGTAACAGAAGTTTTTTATTATTAAAATATGTTATCTACTATCAAGCAATCTTTACCAATTGACTTGATATTATTATTATTAACTAAACTCTTTTAAATAAGTGCTCGAAGCTTTTCGAGAATCAAATAAAGTTTTATTTTTTCCTTTTTCTTCTTTTTTATTTTTACAATTTGCACAGCCGCTAGCTGGTAAATTGCTGAGGACTTTTGCGCATTACACTAAGTTTGTGCCAAAAGATATCTGTGCTTGATAATCCCATAAAAAGTTTAATTTAAAAATCATATTTGCAAATAAATATTTTAAAATAGTTTGTGTTATCTCAGTTCATTTAAATTTTTATTTGATCGTTTATTGTGACAGTGATTTTTAGTTTTGTGCCTGAACGTTCATCCGTAAATCCTTCTGATATTAAATACTTTGTTAAGTAACCTAAAAGCTTAATTTCGATCTTTTTAAATTAAAGTCAGTCACTTTTTAGGAACTTAACAATATATATTGTGATTTGAATGGCAATTTTATATATAATAATCCAACTAAACTTTGATTTTTAAATATATCTAATCTAATTGATATTATTTTATCAAATTTTCACCCAGATTCCTTTTGTTATTTTTAATATTATAACTCTTTAATTTTTCTAAGTGAAATGATACTGTACAAATTATTTAATCTTCTTTTATTATCTTTTCTTCTTGTGAATAAAATCGTTTTATTAATATTTCATTTTCCTTTGTTTTTAAATAAATTTTTAATGGGTGAATAAATTAACATTTAATAAAAATTTGATAACCAAATTTATTGTTAATATATTTAAAATAATACTTAATTATGTCTATTAATTCATCTTGAAAATTAAAAATATTTTTAGTATTATTATCATGAATAATTTTAAATAATTCCATTTTACTGAATTTAAACTTATGATTTATAATTATATTTTACAAATTTATCTCCAAATTTAATTTCATTTATATATATGAATCATTTCCAGGTAGTTCATTAAAAATATTATCAATTTTATTTTAAGTTTGCTGATGATTTCCAGATTTTAAATAAGAAATTAATGCTGTTTTAGTTTTAAGATTTTTATTACATTCAATACAAAATAAATCCTCTCTGGTTTCAATCATTTTTATAATAATAAAAATAATGAATTAATAAATTGAGAAATTTTTTAAATTCATAAAATTGATAATTTACAAAAAATCATGAAAAATTGAAACAATCAAAACCAAATTTGGTTTAAATTAAAAAAATTAATAAATTAATAAAAATAAAAAAATTGAGAAAATGAAAAATTTAATATATTTTAAAATCAATGAAAAAAATTAAAATTTTAAAAAGGTTAGAAGTGATATATTTTTATTTATTATTATTTTCTTTTAACTATTATTATTATGTGTCGAAGTTAATATTTATGAGACACAATGAGATGAATCATGATTAAAGAACGACTTTAATAGAGGATCTTATTGATGGGTACTAAGAAAACAATTATTGAAATAAAGTTTTTTCAAATGGGAAAATTTATTAAAATTGCAAATAATATATATAATGAATCAGTTTTAGTAATCGTACCACATTTGTTTAAGTTAATTAGTTAAATCAATTAACTAATTAATACATTTTTAAAATTAAATTTAATTAAATTTACAAAACGCAAGGTAAATAATAAAGATAAAGTAAAATTTCACTAATACCTCTAAATAATTAAATGTTCTTTTTCTAACTATAAAAAAGAGAAAATCATTGCATTAATTTTGTTTTCATATTGACAACATTTTATTAAAATATTAGGGTTTTTAAATTGAAAGCTCGTGTTTTAATATTTATTTATTTATCTATATTTTATATTTTTAATATTATAAAATTATTATATATTTATATATTATATGTACAAGTTGAAAATGACGATTTTATAAACTATAATCCCATTTGTTAATATAAATAATTTTAATATTGATATGCATTTATTTATAGACTACTTTTCACGCGCTATAATTAAAAATATGTCTCAGATCATAAAATTGAGTATAATTTTTTTCAATTAATGTGTCTTAATTTCAGCTAAAGAAATATTATTTGCGGAACGTGTTAATTTTTCTTTATCTCTAAAAGAAAAAAGCAGCGTTATCGTATTATTCTGGAAACTTATGGTGACAAAACCATTTCCCAAAAACATGTGAATGTTGGTTCAATCGATTCAAAGAAGGAAATTTCAATGTGCAAGATTACGAGCAACCAGGTCTACCGAAAAAATTCGAAAATGCAGATTTGGAAGTATTGTTGGATCAAGACGCCACACAAAGTAGAAATTAACTTGCTGATGTCTTAAAGGTTAGTCAACAACCAATTTCTGACCGACTACGAGCAATGGGTAACATTCAAAAAGTAGGAAAATGGATACCATATGAATTGAATGAGTGAAACAAAGAAAAGTGAAAAACCACTTGTGGAATATTTATGGATAAGCACAGAAGAAAATCGTTTCTGCATCGTACCGATCAAACCATTTTTGGCATTTGCGGACATTTTGTTAATCCCAATTTTTTATCCATTGAATGAATTTCACATTTTAACTTCACATAATTTTTCTTTAATTGTTTAAAAAAATATTGTTGGCATATTTTTAAATCGTATTATAGCGATTATAGTGTATTAGCAAATTATTAAAAACGTAATTAATTGAGTCTGCAAAAATTCTAACCAAACCAAACCGGTATTAGTCAGGTAATTATTTATTGGTAATTTAGAAGTTCATGAAATAACCACAATGAGGAGTAGTACTATTACAAAGTAATATAAAAAAATTAATCATTGGATACTTAAACGCCCTATTTTTTCATAAAACAATTATATCTTCCCTATTTAATCAGACTCTTTCAAGATTTCTAACTTTGTGGTTTAATCTGGGTTCTTCAAATGCCTTAGTTACGGAATAATAGAAAATGTTTGCGAAAATTTTTCAAGTATTTTTATATTTCATTAATTTTAAAACTAAATTATTTATGGTTTTGAAAGAGTGAATTCCATCTATCATATAATACTAATTTATAATAATAATAATAATAATAATAATAATAATAATAATAATAATAATAATAATAATAATAATAATAATAAT
>JBBMKC010219710.1:0-12326 GCA_037834085.1 Bipalium vagum
CGGGTTCGGGCGATTTGATGTACTTGGCCCCGCTTGAGCCGGATAATCACCAGGCCTCGTTGATCGTAGTCTCCACATAATAATAAATAATAATAAAGAAAAAAAATAATAATAAAGAAAAAAAATTAATGTTTAATTGTTACGCTTTATATTACTATAAAAAATTTCGTAACACTTAGATTGTTAATTGAATTGAATGAGAACATTCACAATAAAACTTTATTTTTCTAACAAAGACACACGAATAAGTCCACTCAACAAATCAATCTGAAGATTTTAAAAGGTCACCAACAATCAATGGACGAATTAAATATAATGAAATCAAATATAAATTTTCAAAAAATCGTTAAGATCAAATCAAATCAAGTTAAAATAAAAGTTGTTAAAGAGATTAAAATCAATTCAAATCAAATTTAAATTATGAAAAAAAAGAAAAGAAAAGAAATAAAACAATAAACCAACTCTCACCACTTTAGAAAACGATGAGTCCAGGTGAACGTTTGATACAAATAATTTTTGTATTATTTTTATTCTATTTCTGACTCTTTAACGATCTGTATAATTATTAATTGCTATTATGATATTCTAGACCCTATAGGGGTCTGCTAATTCGAAGGGTTACATTTATGTGCCCTTGGCCAACCCAACATAATTTATAATAATATATAATAAGATAAGTAATATAATAATATTTATAATTAACAATTAAGTAATAATACTTTGATCTTAGAAGTCCGTTACTATCAAAATAGTTTCTAATTTCCCTCAATATTGAGTCAAAGTTAATCAATATCATTTTAAAATTTTGGAGACTCCTACCAAATCCACCAAAATTCTCATCAAAAGCCAATTCAAAAACCGATTTTCCGAACATTAATTGATTTTATTTCATGATCTGATCCCAAACATTGATGTATTGTTGTATATTTTTAAAAAATTATTTGTATTCTTTTATTTGTGTTGGTGAATTTTATACCTATTTGTAAAATCATCATTGATGGATTACTATTAGAATTTTTAAAAGATTAATTAATTAATATGTGTAAATAAATAAATTAATAGAAGAAACTATTTTTAAATAAAATAAATTTGTAAAAAATAGCCTCCATATAGCCAAAAATTCAAAATAAAATATCATTTGATTATAAAATAAAAAAATTTAAATTTAAAACAAAAAAGCTCAAAAATAATTGGGACAAACATGGTTAAATTTTTATAAATTTAAAAAGCGCTCCTGCTCTATCTAAAAAGTAAATCTTTATATAGATTTTTTTTATTATTTTGGATACCAAATGGCTCAGATTACCATACCATGTTATTATATTTATTAACAAATTTAAAAAAGTCGATTTTTGAAAAAATTATCAGAAATTGATTATTATTTAATTCAGGACAATCGAAACAACAGTTGCATTATAAATAAAATAAGTTAGTCAGAAAACATATCTGTTCATTAATCACTTGAATATCTTTAATTTCAGTCTTATAACTGAAGCCATCAGTAAGAAATAAACACCACTGATGATTTTATTAATAATTTAAATAATATAATAATAACAACATTAATAGTACAAAACCAGTAGAGGAAAGAAACAAAAATTATTTATCAGCTGATTTGATAAGAATATACTGATATCAATAGAAAGTAGTTCATTACCAGTAAAATTAATAATCGAATTTCATTGGTTATCAAAAGAGGAGGAATCATATCGAAATGATTCACTAACGATATAATATAAATGTTACTGATTCTAATTTTATAACTTACAGCGTGGAATTTCAACTTTTTTCGATTTGAGATTAGAAATGGGGAAAATAAATACCTCAACAAATATGTTTAATTGCTTTGAGAAGGATCTATTCAAGTAATAATCTTTTACATAATTAACCATCCAGTTTTCAACATTTTAATGTGTTCAGATTGGATCTAATAGAAGTTTTTCAGAATGCAATCAAGGAAAATCGACTGATAACCGGTTTGGAAAATGTTATTAATTTATTTGATTTACAAGAAGATCTGTCAAATATTCTCGCCTGTGTTATGATTGAAGGAAGAATCCTTAAGACATTTTTGTATCTGTTCAAAAGTCTTTGTTTGAAGCACTCAATTCCGTTGTTAATAGTAACGTTATTGATAATTTTGTTTGAATGTTGTCAATATAAATTATTTTATTCAGATTTCAACACAATCTTCTGAAGACATTGTCAAATTTGATTGTGCCTGCATTTTAGTTTGTTTTCAATATTGTCTTAAATAAAATACATGTCACCGGTATACATTTAAATAATCGTAAAATGTAATAATTGCTTTCATATCAAGTTTCGTATGATTTCAGTGTAAAAATTAAACAAATTTCATCATTGCTAATTTAACGTATAATTAATGTCTATTTTTAGTAACAATGGATTTTACATTGATTTTTAAATCGCTTAGTGATATTAATTAACGTTTTTCATTCAGAATAGTAAACAGCCAACGGACCAAGAGCTGCAATTGAATGAATATCTGAAAGAAAATGTTAGTGATTTTGTACTGTAAACTTATGTGTACATATTGTGAATTGATCCAAAACTGAAGAGTTTGGAATCAGTAGGAATTCGTTTTAATGACGTATACCTACCATACAATATTTCAAGTATCAAATCATGAGACTTTGGTCTTGGCTTTGATGAAAAAATAATTCCCATTACACGAAAAAAAAACTTTCAAAAAATTATGTTAATTGCATTATTGACACATTCGATATGAAAATGTTCATTGGAAAAATTGTGGAATTTGTAATAAAATGTTCATATATATTTTTTACTTTTTATATCCATTTAAAATTAAATGTTAAGTGAGAATATTATATAATATGTTTGTAGGTTTTACAATTTAGGAATGTTTTTTATTAATTTACTATTGCTTAATAAACTAAAATAGGTTTTTCTCTGTAATCAATATGGTCTTGAGAGGAAAAATTATAGAAAAGATTATTTTCAAACTTCGATACACAGGTCCACAACAATGCAGTTTTTAAACAAAATAGAAGAAATGTCGAATTTTGTTTAATAAAAAAAAGTATTTAAAGAAATCTTCGTAAACTTTTTTACCATAATTTAAGTGAAGATTTATGTTTTGGAAATTTTTATACTACTTTGAATTGTATATATATTACGTTGAACTTTTTTACTTATTGTTTAAAAAATGCCTAAACTATTGGTATTAAAATGACTAAAAATTATAATTATCTTTATAAATATATTATTTATCTATTATTTCTGTAAATTAAAAAAATATGTTTTACAGATATTCACTTGTTAGTTAAGAATTAGGTCTGTGTTTGAGTGAACCCGGATTTTGGAAATCTTAAAAATTTGATCTGTATAATTATTAATAATAGACCATTGGAACCAAAAAAGCATTTAAAAAGAACTCTTCTACTCTAATCATATTTTCGGTTGAGATGCAGAATTACTTTATTTAATTTTTAAAATGATATTGGCTTTTTTTATTAAATATAACAAATATTAATAAAGTTTTATTATGATTAAAGTTTAATTATAAAATGTACGATTTTCTTAATAATTACAATATGCATTATTATTCCATCACCATTATAAGCAAGCAATAAGTATTAGTAAATTTGAAAAAACCTCCCTGGATATTGTAACTTTACGTAATTCTTACATGTGAAACTTTCCATTATTAACATAATACTTAACAACAGGCAGCCATGTGATGGTACAGCTTAGTTTACTATCAAAAAATTTGATTGTGGACTCGGTTAATTTTCATATAACATCGATATTTAACCACAGGTTGAATACATTTTTGTGTATTTTTGTAATTCCTGTCAGAATGTTGACATCTTTATTATCGCAAAGATTAATATTTATCAAGCCAAATCAATGATATCTTCAGTAAAGTGTTAAAAACGTATAAATAAAAATTTATATATATAATTTGAGATTTTATTCGTGGAAACTAAAATATTAAAAGTATTATCGTAAATATTTAAAATTTTAAAATAGAGTAAACATTTTGACTTAAATTAAAAATAAGAAAATCGCAAATATAAATAAATAATTTATAATAATTATTATTATAAAAATTTGATATTTCAACATTGGACACCTTTAATAATAACAAAAAATTAAAAATCATTCATGTGAAAATTCTTGGTATTGATATCTTTTCATTTTAGTTTAAATTGTCATAATTTTTAGTCCAATTAAATAAATCAAACTTAAATTTATTTCATTCTACAATAAATATAAATAAATAAAAAACCATATATAATAAATTAACTCTTAAAACATTTCACAATTAAAATTATCGGTGTTAAAAGTAAATAGAATCTCGTCATAGATCTCGATTTTATTTTAAAAATTATAAAATAGAATTGAATCAAAATAAGTACTTATCCAATGTTTTGATAACACTAATTTTGTTAAGATTGGATTTCTTTTAAAGTATGAGTGTATCTCGACCTTATAAATCAAACACTATAACAATGATTACACTAATTAAAAGACAAATGTTGATTTTTGAAAGGAATACCCAGTTTTATGACACTCAGGAAAAAACTGTTCTTCAATCACTGTTTTCTGTATTAATTTCAGAATTGGGATCGATATAAAGAAAAACAAGAAAAAACTAAAAACGGAATATAAATTATTTGATTCTTTAAAGTGAGATAGTTTCATTGTTATTATTTTACTGTTCCTACTTTTCTGTTAAGAATGTGACCATTATACTTAAACTGAAACAAGTAACTTTCGCTCGAAATCGATAACTCCTCACTTTCTAATGTTGTGTTCTATTCACGTTTACTATTACACAAATATAAACCAATTGAATCCCCCACAATAACACCTTATTTGCAAACCCTAAATTGAATCAAAACGATAACAGTAAAACTTGTTTCAATCGCACAAAAAACATCACACAAAAATCTCATTTCATCAAATAATCAAGTGTCTAGAAATCATGTAACCCGCTGATCCAATGTCAAGAGAATATAATAAGTCAAGTTTCAAATATCAAATGATCAAAAATGAATATAATATAATAATGAAATAATTTAATGAGAATATAGAACAAATAATAATTAAAAAGTCACCAAAAGAAAATAAAATGAAATCAATAACAACCTTTCCAGGAGCGATAAGGGGTCCCCTGGTCGTCCTCTGGGTCATTTTCAGGTCACCAAGAGATTCCCAAACTCACTGGGTCTCCTTAGTAAATCCATTTGCATCGTCATCATGAATGGAAATAATTGAAAATTATAGGAACAAGGATAATCTTCTTCTTTGTAAACTGTAACAACTGTCTTGAAAATAATCTTCTTTTGTTTTTTTTGTTTTCTGGGTGGCTTTCTGGGAATAGCCGTCTCCTTATATAGTCGTAGGGATTGGTCTAGGATTACCAATTCCTACGCTTTGAGAAGGCTTTTTCTCCTAATAACCATTAATCCTAACTTTATCTACACGCTGAGGTGAAGTTAGTGAAACAGTTATAATTCCTTGCCCTGAGGACGGGACACATCTCATAAAAAATAATAATTAATATCCTTTTCCTCAAATATATCAAAATCTGTATGACGAGATTTTGATAAATTAATCTTAGAAAAACAATTTCTAAAATCTTTTTAAAAATTTCTTAATTAATATTAATATTCATACTATTATTAATATTATTATGTTACGATCCTTTTTCTTTTAATACTTATTCTTAACTGAGAGGTGTCGTTGGCGAATCCTATGAGAAATAAAAATTAACTAGTAAAGTTTTTTATTAATTTTTTTATCTTAAAAGTTTTTTGAAAATTGTTTTAATAGTAATTTTGGATTATCATTTTGCTTGGTAGTTTTTATCAATACTAACATTTTCGCAGGAATCCTTCTGGTGGATAGTTGAGTCTCCTAAATTTTACAATATTTTGTTTTAATGAACAAACTTCAAACAAGCATAGATTAATTATTAAAATAAAAAATTCATAAATCTTTTTCTAGAACTGAAACCAAATATTTCTACACAATCTAATATTTTTCTTTAAGTGAAAAAACTTTTAGAATCTTTTCTATTCAATAAAGAGTACAATATAACAAAATTTATAAGTTAAATTGGTCTTCGTATTTTGAAGACTGAGTTTATACGTTTTATCAAAATTTTAACACTTAACCAATTGAAGATTTAGATTAATTTTAGTAATTTTTAAAATATCTTTATTTGGTTATCAGGTAAGTGTCATTACATAATTTTAAGTATTAAGACTCACTTTTAGTGTTAAACCATCCTCAGGTTTATTATTATTAATATAAATAAATTTCAAATATCAAATCAATTAGTAAAGTATTTGTTTTTCAATATCAATTTAAATTAACTAGTTTTGACTATTTTAGAAAATGGACAAACTTGAAATCCGAGCAGTGATCAAATATTTGATGAAAAATATTCAACTACCCAAGACATAGTAGAAACATTGAACGATAATGCCCCATTATTTTCAACGGCCCATAAATGGGCTACGAAATTTAGACAGGGTCATACAAGCCTAGAAGATCACCCTCGTTTTTGTTGCCCAAAATCGTCCCCATATTCCCCGATTTGACTCCCTCTGACTTTCATCTGTTCTCAAAGTTGAAATTATTTCTTGGTTTAAAGAGCTTTTCCACAACAGAGGAGGTTCATAAAGCGGTAAATCATTATTTTAGAAGCCTTGTCGAAAACCACTGTCGAGATGGCCTAATGGCCTTAGAGCATCGTTGACAGACTGTGCGAAAACAAAACAAGCAGAAGTTTAAAAACAATGTGGTTTTTGTTAAAATAAAATTTCTTTTTCATTTTGCAAACTTTTCAAATCAACCTCGTAAATAATTATTAATATTTACATTCAATGTAAATATTAACAAAAATGGTAGTATTCCAACAATTAAAAATGTTATATGTTTGTTTTAATTAAAAACATTTTTGTCGATTTTTTAACATATTTTTAATTATTTAAATCATTTTTCATCGGCAATATTATTTCATTTATATATGTATATCAGACAAATCGTCAATTTAGGTAAAGTCACTTAATTGCCTAAATAATTCATTCTCCGCGCTTCATTTTGACTTAGATTTATGATTGAAGCAATAATAAATGCTGACCTTACCCATCATACGTAGATTATTAATTTGAAGTATATCAAAGTATACTACGAATTAAATTTATTTAATGTTTAAAAACATATTGATCTCCGGACTCATAATTTCTTTCGGATTTAAAAATGCTTTAAGTGAGTGCCACGTAATTGGTAAACCAAGCTTCTCTTTAATTTTACGGGTTTTAGTTATATTATAATATTTATTATAATAATATATTATAATAATTATTTATAAAGAAAAGCACCACACAGATCACAATGAACAGTGTTTTTAATCTTTTAATATAGTAAAATTAATTCGAATGATCTTGTGATCATCTCAACAAAAACACAAATAATTATTTTTTAATTTTAAGAATTTTATTTAAATAATATTCAAAAATTTTTTAATTAAATTGTGTTTTTAACCTTACAATATAAGTTTCAATCAATTTTTTGTATCACAAAAAACGATAGATAACTGAATATTTATCAATATAATATAATATAATATAATATTTCTGTCATCCTTAAAAACGTTTCCAACTTTTTCGAAAAATCTTTTATTCTTTGACATGTTACAGATAATATAAAAATATAGTATTATTTATTTTATATAACAATGAAAAACCAGAAAAAAAATTTTAAAAATATTATTATTATAATGAAATTAAAATTCGAGCAATAAATATATTCATTTCATTATAAATTATTATGATAATATAAAATTAACTGACATTTTTGTGTTATTTTTGTATTTATTGATCAAGTTTGAAAAAAGATAATTACATTTCCGAGGGAAAATGATTTATCCCAAGACAAAGACCAAGTTGCATAAATACAGCGACCAAGGAAAAATAAGCCAGTATGTATTTGTAGAGGTAGAGATTGGCTTTGTTTATTTCTCAGTTTTGATCCACTTGCAAAAGTACTATGCCAAAATTTGTGGAAAATTGTCTAAAAACACACATAATAAAGGGATGTCATGCTGACTTGGTCAATTTTTTCTTCGTTCTTTGTTTAGATTATTTTTTGTCTTTGTTTTCATGAACAAAGAATAAATTTTATGGATTTTCATTGCTGAAATTAAAGTAACAATTAATTTGATTAATGATTAAAAATAATTTAAGGAAATAAATAATGATATTTTAAAAGCTATTTATCCGGGAAAGCTTTTCTCGTGCAATTAGCCTATCATCAAGGAATGTTTTTTTGCTGGAATTTGTAAGAAATTGTTTAATTTTAATCGTTTTATTGAGTTCAAATCACACAATAATTGATCAAAATGTGAATAACTTAAATAAGGTTACCTAAAACCTCTTGGCATTTCCAAACTCGATAGCTTCTTCATCTTCCTTCTAGTAACTGCTCATGGCTATCTTCTCAAAGCATCCTGGTGTGACAACATAGCGTCCCTATAAATGTGATGATCTGCTGCATATACTCCAGTTGGCCATTCTTTTAGTTACCTTTTATTTGATTTATGCTCTCTCTCACTCGATTTTCTATTTTTTCTGCTTTCTAATGATTTGTAGCTACTTCTGGATTTCCAACATTTAAACATATTCTGCTTTATTGCCAATGCACTGTATCACCAGACCCACAGATTTTCCCATTATTGTGATCCCGGTGATTCTCACATTCACATTGATTTCTTTTGTTTCTGTCCCCTCTGCTACTCCACATATTATCATCATTACCAACGCTACCAAAAATCATCTTGATAGCTTAACATTTGCGATCAAATTCCTGTGCTCTCTGTATTATAACAGGTAACATTCCTTGATCTATTCAATCCACTTCTGAAAATAATTTCCTTAACAAAATTTTTGACAGTGGCCGCTGCTTTTGGTCCTTCATTGCTTTCGCTTCTGACCACGTAGTGAAATATTTACACAACACTGTTATAGATTTACTTCCTAATACTGTTTCCGCCAATAGTCCCACGACATCCCCTGTTACCATTTCCATTGGTGCTGCGTGGGTAGTTACTGCTCTTTCAATTATTCAAACGCCTTTTGCTGCTCTTTGGACCCATCAAAACAGAGAATTCTGACACAACTGCAAAAACAAAATAGGTTTGTCTACGCACACATTAGCCAAAAATTTAGTGTCACAAATGACAATTTGTTGACTAATGAAGAAAGAAGGCCTAAAATATCGAAAGCTTAAAAAAATTCCCAAATATACTGATGCCCAAATTGAAAAAAATACGAAGATGTTGTTGAACAATACGACTGAATCTATCCTCAGACCCGGTAAATAGAAACATTTTGGACCTTATTGAATAAGGAAGTTTACAAAAAGGGATTGGAAACCGAAAATGCATTAGATTTACAGTTTAGAATTGCTAGAAAAATGAAGAAGTTTAATGATAGCATCTTTAAAATAATGATGGCTTATATAAAACCAATTTTACGAAACACTGAAGACAGGGGTCCCATTTCTGCTTTATAATAAATGTTATCTTAACTTTATGTTATATATTTCATAATACAACTAAGTTTTTTTTATAAATTTAAATGGTGTGGTAAATTAGGGATTCATTATTTCTCTCAACATTTTTGTTACACCCGTGAGCCAGCTAATCCAAGTTCTCTTGAGTTTCTGAGAATTGCAAAAAATTCTCCTTTCCCTAGATTTTCCGGATCTGGCCTAATTCCTAAATCTGACACTAAACTGCATATCTCACTCTTCACTCATTCGCCTTTGGTAGGTTTCACTTTCAAACTCACCACTTTCACTTTTGTTATAATGTTATATCTTTATTATGCTCATCGCCAGTAATAAAAATTATTATAACGTCACCTAAATAGACAATAGGTTTCTCTACGTCTATAATACTAAGTTGCTAGGGCTCCTGTCAATACAAAAGGCATTTTATTGAATTCATTAAATCCTTTACTTCTCACAAATGCCGTATTTCCTTACTATACTTGCTAATATCGATTGGCTTATTATAATTATCAATAACACAACACATTTATAGAATAATTTTTTATTAAGCGATAAATAAATTTTCGCTGACCTGGAAATTCTTTTTATTATTTTAAGTATAAGTTTACTTTTAAAATTTCATAACAATATATAATTTATATTTAACATATTTAATTTTAAAATTAATTACATTAATTAAATAATTAAAAAAATCGTCGGAGATTGGTGAATGAATTCAACCTGGAGTCTCACCATGATGCAAAAAAGTCTTAACTAAAGCCATTTAAATTAAAGGAGACTTCAATTTTGCAAAACTTACGCTCACTAGACTGAGCAGCAGTGGAAGGAAGTAATGTTTACGCGTTTACGTTTCAACAATTTGTCCTTGGATCACTCCGTGTACGATGCTTCCCAAAAACAAGATTCAGTCCACAAAACTTACTTCCTACAGTGAAACAAAGTCCTAAGGTCATGCTTTTGGGCTGTTTTAGTGCTCCTGGACGTGATAACTTGGCATTTATACCCACTGGAAAGACAATAAATGCTCAGATATACCGCAGTATATTTGACCAAAAACTTTAAAGGACAGTGCTGATGCACAGGTATGTCATATTTCAGCAAGACTCAGCGCCTTGTCACACCGCTGGTAGTGTGAAGAATTGGATTAAAGAGAAGAATATTAAACAATTGGACTGGCCTAGGAATTCTCATGACCTGAATAAAATTAAAAAATTGTGACAAGTCCTAGAGAGGAAGGTACGACTTCATGCAACAAGTAATCTACAAGATCTCTATTGCTGGATAAAGAGAGTCTGGGATAAGGACGTTTTTGAAGATTTCTGCCACAGGCTGGTCGCTTCCATCCCGAAACGTATCCAGACAAATATGCAAATGACAGATGTCTAAATAGTAATGATCATGATCAAATTGTATTGTGATGTCTTGTGCTTTTGTAACGTGATAGTAATAATAAAATAATGAAAATTGTCTGAGTGCTCGGTGACATTTGGCTACAGCTGTATATGATTTTTCCCAACATTCTGACAAAGACTTCTTGGGTTGGTAACAGGTTGAGCATTACTAGATCTAGATTACTGATTATTATAGCAAACCTTGTCGTCAATAGCTTTCGATTTAGATTACAGTCAATACCCACAACTTAGTGATGCATTTCCTTCATCGACTGCTATGAAGTGTGATATACAACATCTAACTTCGTATTTTTGTAATCAACCAGCTTAAAATCTGTTTTGCTCAACTTCTTTTCCGCAACCAAGTATGGCAACTCACAAATATGGTTTATGTAATACACCTCTGTGTTGTACTTTAGTACGCCATTCCTTCTTACATACCGGATTTCTTTGTTTATGTCTTTTCTGATCAACACTATAGATATTTTCTACTTTTCTTATCACTCTGTTATTATTGACGTCTTTCCCACTCTTCTTGACCTACTCCTACTCTCCTTTTTCTTTTCGCTCTCCAATTGTCCAAACCCTATCGTCAAAAATACCACTCAAAATCAGTAATTGGCACTCTATAAATCGATAACGATTCTCCTGTATTAGGTTATATATATTTGAGATAACAGAAGGAATACGATAACATTTTCCTGTAAATGCGTCATATACCCCTTCAATTTCCTGTAATTGTACCATGTAATCTGAGTAAGTTACTATCCAAGCGGTTTTCTTGCTCTTCCAATATTTTTCTTGACTGGTGCATGCGCCATCTGATCCTAGAGTTCCTCCTTCTGTAATTTTTTGCCGGATTCTTACTCAAACTTTTACATCGATCACCAGTCCCGTTGCCATGTATAACTTCCACCTCACAAATGCTGATTGGCAGTTTTACGATTTTTTTAAGAAAACTGGTACAAGGGTTTCTTCCAAAAACGCTGTCCTATCGTGGTACCCACAATAATAATCAAACGTAGTAATGATAAGTCTACCAACCTTTGGTAAATCTCTTCAATCTTTAAATATTGCATTTCAACATTTAAAGATTTACAGTTTATATTAAGTTGCTTAACTGTTACACTTAACTTAAACACTTGATTACTCGAGTAGTGCCTTTGGCGAACCCAAAAAATTTTAATGTTAAAGAAACTTAACAAAAGATATATATATATATATATATATATATATATAATTTATTTCCCTGTGGAGACTACGACCAAACAAAGCTGCAAAAACTTCGAAAACTTCGACAACAGACAAGCAGTGATCCCGTAATAAACAATAACCTTATAAATAATTGTGCTTATCCAAAACTTT
>JBBMKC010219721.1:0-12325 GCA_037834085.1 Bipalium vagum
AATATATTACAAATTTTTATATTTTTACTATATGACTCATGCATAATAATAATAACAATGATAATAATAATAATAATAATAATAATAATTAATTAATTAGTTTTTTAATAATTAAATTTGTTTCGGGAAAGAATTCTCGTTACAATATCGTAAAAATAAAATAAATATCAAAATACAAAGAATTTTTTATTAACAGATCAAATTGTTTTAGAATCATTGGGATCACAACTTAGAGGTTTTTGTGTTCTTTTTATTTTGGAGTCTCCACATAATGATTGGTGTATTGAGATTTATTGTATTTTGCTTGGATTGAAATAGTCTTCCTTTGGCCTCGCGAATCATCTTAGGAAGTGGAGATCTCCTCCTAGATGACGTGGAGGCATTTGCATATCTTTCATCTCTTTGATCGGTGTTACGGGATTTGTTACTGATTTGCTGATAGGTTTTGATGTTGTTGGAATATTGGCTGTTGGCAATGGGATGTCAAATGGGATATTGACTAATTCATCTAGTGATAAGACGCAGTCTTCATATTCCGATTCAGATTCGCTCTGGGTTTTAACTTCACTGTAACGGTTTAATTCGGACAATGAGATTCCTTTGCCTCTCTCTAGTATGGATTTTACGACTTTTGATCCTCTACTCTTTGGAGCTGGTAAAGGTCGAATAAAAGGTGTTGGAGGTATTGGATGAAATATTTCTTCGTTAGCTAAATGGTATTTAATACTAGACGTAACTGCCTGTAATTCTTTAGTTAGGCCCAATTCAATTTTAAACCATATTTCTCTTAAAATATGGGTGTTTTTGACACATAATACTTTTCTCCATTTGCCTGTTGTTGACGCGATTTCCGGAATATTCAGCTTTCTGGCTGCCTGCTGCAGGCGCACAGTGCCTTGAGCTGAAACATTCATAACTTGTTTTAAATATTGAAGTTGGGGAATATCGATATATTCCGCAACTGATGCTGTGTTAATTCCACATATAGTGAATAAATATTCCATCTGGTGGGATATAACAGTTTTGTTTTGGACTGCTTTTTCAATTAAATTCCAGGCTTTTGGCTCGACGCGACCACTTTTGAAGGCGTGATTATATATACCAGTTTGTTGGGAATTTAATTTAATAAATTGCCGGGGTGTAACGATTTCTTGTAATATCGTTTTACTATCGTAGCCTTGCACATGTATTGCCAATAGAGCGTGAGTCGCCAAATCGGGACTCGCTCTATATGTGGTGATATCCACGAATACTGCCGTTGTTTGAATATACCTCAAATCGGATCGAGGTAGAAAATAAGCTTATTTGATTTTGAGGGCGTTGAATACTTGATCATCAGAATGCTGCAATGTTGTATTGGGAATAAAATCTGGACTATAGAGTTCTTCTATTGCAAAGATGGTATCACATTTCCTCGTCTCGAAACACAGAGATCGAGCCCTGTCAGAGAGTTTCATGGCTTTGATTGTGTGGTAACGATCCACTTGGGTTGGAGTAGGAATTCCAGCTACTCTTACAGTAACAGAATTAGTGCAAATATGCAAGTGAACATTTTTCTTCGTATAGGTAACATCCTTTAGATAGGGAACTATGTCCTTCAAATAGATTACTCCGGGGTTTTTCATTAAATAGATGTACAGTACCCGTTTCGCTGTACTGATAAATTTGCATTGGTTGGGAATATTGGTGATTTCAATTTTTACACTGTTTGGAAAGAAGAGATCTTCATGTTTCTCCATTAATTTCATACACTCTACATAAGGTGCTATTTGGTAGGAAACGATGTTGAGGACGGCTTTCTCTTTAGAATCTGGTAGATATTGGCTGAGGTGAATGGTGAAATTTTTTGTAACGTGATCTTGTACTACTCTTCGAGAAGACTCGCTTGATTGATTTGGTTGAGACAATTGAAATCCTTTCATATCTACAAAAATTATACTCATTAACAGCAGCAACACCAGTCTAAATACTAAATCGTTTAGATGTGTGTATACTGGGCTTTTGCGACAATTTCCAAAAAGACATGGTAGCTAAAATACAACCCCTGTCCTATGCTGTAATTGCTATAATTCAGTCATCTCATAAGTAACTGACTCAATCATTAAAGATTGGTTGCAACTTCTACAATATTTCTTTTTTATTAAAAATTTAATGAAGTAAAAGGACAAAAGTGTAATGTAGTGACGGAAATAAAGGACAGAATAATAATAAGTGCTGGGAAAGAGCGATTTGACCGGGGAATCAAATCTAAGACCAGATCTTTCATAATTTCATCATAATTTTGAAATTTTCTATTTATTTTTTTAAAAAAAAATATGATTTTTATATCGGTTTACAGGTGGATCTTTATGAGAATCCAAAATTTTGTTCAGTCGATCAATTGACATTTTTCTAGTTGATTCATTTTTATAAATAATAAAAGATATTAATACAGAAGCGATTAACTCCCACCGATTTTTCACTAGAATTTGTTTTCTCCACAATATTATTATTAATAGATAGATGTTTTAACTCACTTCAACTGAGGTAATTGGGTATTTTGCTCGGACCGTTACGGTTATCCGTAAGTTACCAAACATATCTTGGTCACAATCACAATTTTTGATGCTGACATTCAATGACAAATAACATTTACCCAAAAACACAACTAATATTTTGAAACTTATACAAATGTTTAATTTTATGTTAACTTATTTAGATTTTACTACCTTTGAATCTGTTTTCGAAGCGGTAGTCCCAGACAATATGACAATTGCATTTGTCAACCTTGAAATTCATCTGTTCCATAAAAAGTATATTACATTTTCTATGATAGCAGCCAAACCAATTATTTTTTTATGGAACAAGTTGGTAACAAGAAACTTGAATGAAGTTGAAATTCCACTATTACTATCAATTTAAATTTAATTCTGATTTTTTAAAAATGCCATATTTTCATGAAAAAATTGAATTATCAATATACTAGATCTTATTTTATAAATATATCATTTCAGCCGATATTTAATTTAATTAAAGTACAATATTAAGTTAACAATTTTGAGATCAATGTAAATTTAAAATAAAAGTACATACTTACAATATTTTATTTTAATTTTATAAATTTCAAATAATTCTGCAAATATGGGAATAATTTAAAGTACTTAAATTTTATTAAATTTCAATATCGATAATGTAAACATTGTTTAAATAAATAAACAGTGACTTAAACTAATTAAACACTTTTTAATTTAATTTGAAATCCAATTATCATAAATTTTGTATGTCTCCCACTGTGAAATGTGACAGATATAATTCGTATATCCCGAACAAAAACAATACTTTTATTATTTCTACGGCTTATGAGGGAATTCCTCAAAATATTTTCATTAATATATTAGCATACACAGTGAGACTTGTTAATATTCTTAAATATAAATTGATTTTTATAAATAAAGATAGCATATCCGAATAATAATAATTATATTTTAAAAACTTGTTTTCAGATTTTGATATCATTATTTGTGTTCCTTCGCAAAAAAGCATGGAATTATGGAAATTTAGCATGGCTCAGCAAGCCTCTGAATATGTAAATTTTACAATCGATTGTTTTATTTAAAGAAATGATTATAGTGAAGAAGTAACACCAAGAAAAGAATCTCGCAGTACTCCACCAGATTCATTGTTCAATGAATCAGATTATATACCGTTCAAAGATAAAAATAACAACGATATCAAATCGGTATAATTCAAACATTTTATTTTGATATCGGTATGTATTTACTCTTTTTACAGAAAATATTGAACTGTATTCCGATATTTATTCGATTAAGGTAATTTGATTATTTATTAATTACTTATTATAATCTGTATTCCGGGGACGCATTAATATTAGCAGGAATACAAAATAATCAAAATAAATTAATCAAACAGAAATCAATTTTCTGTTTCTTTCAAAAAATTTTATCAATTTTTAATTAATAATATAACTGATACTCGTGTCTCTTATCTCTGTCTATCTCTATCTCTTCTCTTTTTCTCTCTCTTTGACTTCGTGTATGACATTACATAATCAATATTTCGGCTCTATCAATTTTTGAACTACAAAAGTGCCAAAAAGTGTGCGGCCAAACAAAAAATTATGCAATCATTTTTCGTTTTGGAATTAAATCGATCATTAAAATCTATTTCCTTTCTAATTATTTTTTTAGAAGTTTTATATCTTTTCAAATTGTGTAAATATTCGATGGCTATCGTTAAAACAAGAAACACGTTATTTGACTAATTCGCATTATGAAATGCACATTGTATGAAAAGGATTATTTGCAAATTATTTTGAGTAATTTCTTTGAGTATTATTTCATAAATTTATCTGTAAAAATCTTATTTATAATTTAATCAATAAATCAACATAAATAAAAAAATCGACCTTTCACATATTATCAAAGCTAAGATGAGTTTTTCTAATTTAAAAAACAATTCAGATATTTTGTATTATAAATCATTTTTGTTTGATCGGTAATCGATTGTTTTTTATTAAAACCGTTTTAAAAAATTCGTCAATACTTTATAATTTTTGTATTGGTTTCCTCAGAGACCCGGCAGTTTATTTATTTTTGTCTAAATATTAATTTTCATTGATTTGATCATCTTTGGAACTTTAAATAAGATACAGAACAAGCTTATTGGTAACGATATTAAATTACATCTTTTCGCTCGGAAATCAGTTGATAAGTAAATATAATTGATTTTTTTCTAGTGATGACAATCTGAAAATTCGATGTGGAGCGGATGCTGTTATTTACTGTCGATTTCAGAGAAATCTTATGCTTATCGTAACGGTGATGATGTTTTTCTCGCTCACAACGATTGTTCCATTAAACTTACACGGTGGACTTCTGTGTAAGACTGTTTATTTCTTGGTTTATTTTTATCCCGCAGTTCTATTGGTTTAAGAAAATATTATTTTTGCCAATTCATAAATCAACAAAATTTATAGCAAATGAAAATATTGAGATTATCTTCATTATATATTATTATAATAAATAATAATAATAATTATTATTATTATTTGATATTATTAAATAAATAATAATATATAAATAATAAATAAAATAAATAAATTATTATTATATTATTATTAAAACTGCGAATTAAAACTACTAAATCTAACCATAATTCTAACAATAATTTAAAAGATTTTTTCAACCTAACACTAATTCTAAATAATTTTAAGGATTTTTAACCCTAACCATATTGGTTATTGATTTTAAAACTTAATTTTTAAAACCAATCAAAAAATTAAAATATATCATAGCCAAAATGCACCAGATACAGATGATCGTTTAAAATTAATTTATGATGATAATATTCTACTTGTTACTCTGTTTGTATGAAAGATTCCGAAATTGTAACAGAAGTCTTTAGGGCATTCTAAAGTCTACATAAAGTTGTGAAGAGGTAATTCGCAAGTTTCAGTCAATAGAGAAACCATAAGAGAGTATTAACATGAAACCAGAAAATCTTTTCTGGCAGGAATCAAGTGTTTAAGGATAACACTTTTCAATTCAAATTTGCTTCGTAATGAAACAAAAAGAACACATTTCTGAACCAAATAATAACATCCGGTGAAAAATTACCAGTGTATGACAGTTCACATAAAGGAAAGTAATAATTAAGTCCAGATGAATCAGAATTTTCGTTTCCAAAACTAAATAAGCATTATTTTCTGTTTATTTGGATTTTAAATAACCAGTACATTAGAGTTAATGAAATCTGAACAAACGACTAACAGTAAATTCTATTGTAGGAAGCAAGATACTTTAAAATCGGTCTTGGTAAAGAAACACAATGAATTGATTAACAGAAAAGACGTTCTTCAATATAACACAAAACCACATAATTCAAGATAATTCTATTAAAAATCATGAATTTAGGTTTTGAAGTCTTGCAAAATTCTCTATATAGTCCTGACTTTACCTCATTAGATTATCTTTTCGGTTCTCTCAAACACTTTTTAAACGATAAATCTTATAAAAGTTTAATGCATTCGTTGGTGATAGAGTTATTGAAAACGATTAAGTTATTAGGGTGAACCAAAAGATTGTGCGGATTTTGCACACTATGTATGAAGTGATGTTTAAAGCTGATATTTTTTATTGATGTCGGTAAATAATACATCATTTTTATAGATTTTTAAATTAGTGTGAAGATGTACTGTATAATATATCTCCTAAAATAATTTTACTTATCAATTTTTTTATAGTAATATGTAAAATTTTGAAAACCAAGGCGGTACTCGTATCAGCTGAGAATAAACAATCTAATAGCAATCTTATATTGTCACACGAGTTAGGTTTTCATCAAACATCCATTTCCTGATACCTGCATGAACTTGGGAAAGTCAGCTGAAGCTGTCGATAAGTTCATGAATTAAACGAAAATCAATCAAAGCAACGATGAAAGTGCCTGCAACAACTTTTCACTCTAAGAATAGTCAATTGCGATGAAAATTTGATAGATATATTAAAAACTGAAAACAGAAAACCGAGGTCAAATTTCAAAACCAGTGTCAAAGCAAGACATGTTCTCAGAATTTTTTCAGGAATTTAAACCACATAATTCCTTTCGAAGTTGTTCAAACGGAGAGGTCATAAATGTGAATGTCACCTTACTGAATGTTTGAGATTTTATGCAAGAAATATCCTTGAATGGTCAATCGAAAGCGAATATATTTACAGTAAGACAATGCAAAACTACATACGGTCAGAGAAGCAACGGAAAAAACAGAATGAAATGGAAAATAGAATGGAATTTAACCGCAAATTGCTAACAGATGACTTCAGATTATCGAAACATGATTTTCATTTTGTTTTCCTTAATGATATTTTGCAGTTTTCTTTCTAAAGGCACAGGAACTTTTGGTTTACCCTAATAAAAAATTGAATAACTGTCTTATTTAATAAAATAGTTTTTATTTTTATATAAAATTTTCTCATTACTCTCACGTGCCCCTAATATTATAAAACACCAATGAATAATTATTATTAGTTTTCTACGTTATTAATGTATTATTATTATTATTATTATTATTATTATTATTATTATTATTATTATTAGCAATAGTTGTAGTAATCTTTGGTCTTATTAGTCATTCTCTTTATGTTTAAATGCTTTTATTTTTATTCTTTTTTTTAAAAAATCTATAATTTAACATTATTAATTTTTATAATCCATGATTTTTTAATTTTTTAATTTTTAGTTTTTATTATATTTTGTCTTGAATTATGATAATATTTATTCATTATTAATGTTATTATTAATTTAGTTATTTTTATTTTATTATTCCAATTTATAAGCTTGTGCCAATTAAATTTCTATTTAGCATCAAATAGCTCTTCATTCTCAACACTTACCATAGCCAATGTACCGAAAGAGTAAGTACTTTTTCTTCAGCAAATGCATGACCACTTATTTCATTCATGATTTTTTTTATTTTATTTATCAACCTTTAACCTTTCAAATTTTAATGTATCATATATTTAATGCAATCTCCAATAAACAAAAATTCTGGCGTGAAAGACCAGATCATTTTGATTTGACAGTTCTGTGTCACCAGAGATTCATGGGAATAAAGTCTAGCAAAAAATAATATATTAGTGTTATTAATAAAATCAACTGAAGTCTCATTAGTTAATACAGTTTGCATACATCCCTTGCCAATTAAAAAAGATTTCTGGTTTTTAATATTAATCAAAAGGGAGTCGTAACGTCTTCAGATTTGCATGATATTTGGTTCTTATGCTTAAAAATTTCAAAATGACTGTCTTATATTTCCGTATGACATTTCAAATAGCGGTACTTGTTTTATTTATCAAAAATTAAATTGAACAAGGAAACAGCTAAGTCTTGTCTTCAGTTTGATGAAAGAACCATGCGAATTAAAACTGCAAATTGTGAAAATGTCTTGACTTATAAAAACGTATTTAAATGTTATTTCATATTTTGGGATGGTATAAGAGAGTTCAAGACGATCATCATCTCGGTCTTCCTATAATCAGAATGTCTGGAGAAACTTTGTCTAAAAGCCTTAGAAAAGATTGATGTGCATCTATTAGTTATAGTGAAAATTCAATATCGTTCCAAAGACAATCGTACTTTTATATAAAAAAAGTATTTACGTTTTTTTAAAAGAAGTCAGAAAGTCTGATTACTTGTGTTAGTTTAGCTCCGAAACACCGAAAAATTATCCTTGAAATGAATCAACTGAAAAAAAAGCCAACAGTTTTCTTCGATTCAAAATAAATCATCCAAAAAGACATTATACACACCTGTCATCAGAAAACTTACTGAAAAACTCAGCGAATTTATTTTAACAGTGTAATGCTTATATTAGAATGTCGCATAAAATTACCAATTTTAGGTTGTGAACGTTAAAGATAAATAAATAACCTAAAATAATAAATAGAGGTACTTATTTTTTAATTGATAGTTAAATAATCGAAAATGATATTAACATTCAATATGCATCCTATCTTTGTGCTCATGAAAAACAAAGTTTTTTTAAAGGATTCACATCGACAAGCAAATACCAAAGTTATTATTGATATTAAGATTTCCAAAATGTTGTGGTATAGTCCGGTAGACAAGGATTGTAACTATGCATGAGAAGTTACCTGTTATCACGACCTCCTTACCTGCCGTATATTTCATTACCAGATTTTCAGTTGTTTTGCTCCATCACACTTTCATCGAAGTAGATACTCGAGAGCAAGGAGAATCTGGAAAGAATGTGACACCATGCATTGAAATTGGTATGAAAATTGAATCCGCAAAATTTCAGAACGTTAGGCAATTGTATTTGAAAATTGATCTTTTAGTTGTTAATTTTATGTAAAATTAAAGTTATATATTGGATTTTTTTGGGATATCATGACATAATATGATAATATTATGTCGAGGGAAAATTATTGTCGCTTTAATATTCCAGTTTAATAAAATTTGTTAAAAAAAAGAACTAAAACTCATTTAAACGTAGCTGTTATTATGAAGTGTGATTACGTATGATCTTGTCAATTACATTTTCTTAAGCCAACCTCATTAAATATATTTTACAGATCACCTTTCTTATGGGTCCATTTCACTGTTGCTCTGGGATTGATGTTGTTCACTTTTTTTATTTCAACAAGGTTTCTGAACAACATTGATATCAAGTCAAAAGAAGAAGTAAGTTTAAGTTTTTCCTTTTACTAATTATTTTTACTAATTTCTCACAATATATTCACTACAAATTATTAGCATCAATAGATCTAATTTTGCTTTCACAAATAGGCAAATTTAAACAGATTTTAATTATCAAATCATGAGAATTCTATATTATTGATTATTTTATATTAATAAATTCACAATATAGATTTAAATTCTATTTTTTCATACATTTATAAAATTCTACTACCTATATATTTTATATATCTATATTACTTTAAATTTATATTATTATATATGATAATATTATATAACATTTAAAGTAAAGAACTTTAATTAATTTTTAAATATTTATATAATTTCTGATTTATTTAGATTATTAAAATCCTTTTAAATTATATATTTTCATTGTTAAATCTTTTAAATTATATTTTATAATTATTAATAAAATTATGAATATAAAATAAAAAATACACTCCCTATAATCATAATAATAATAATCAATAAAATGTTTAAATGAAAAAAAGTTAAATTTAAATTCCACTTAACTTTTTTTAATAAAACGAAAAATTAATATTTTCTTTTTGTCGTACCTTTTGACGGGTGCATTTTAGTAGCTCTTACATTTAAAATTTAAAGAAAGTCTGTTGAACTTAAAAATATTGGTCAATATTTTTTCTCTGTTCTTCACTAATAGAACTTCATTCCTTCATAAAATGAGACAAGCCTGTTAGAATAGTGAATAGGATGGAAGTCCAGAAATTTCATAATACATTGCATTTACCCTTATATACCTAACATCAAAATTTGATGATATAGGTTTTTTCGAATGTCCTTTCAAATAGCAATCAATAATTCGCTTTCTAACATTTGATATTGTCTGTGAATTAAGTTTTCCAATTAAAAAGAATCAAATTGTAAAAGGATTATTCAAACAAAAAATCTTCAATGGATGTTTACATGAATTTTGTACAAACGAGTTATCATTATATTCATTAACATGTAGCTTTTCCAACTGTAGCTGTTATTATATTGCATATAATTTTTCTTCTATAATGGATCTCCAAATCTAAATGCCTATATGACTATGTTAAAGTTAAATATGCTATTTATAAATGCATATCTGTGTATGTTGATAATCGATTTTATCAACTTTTACTTAAAACAATATTAGATCATAAAAACATGGTAAATATGTTTGAAAACTTCCAAGAATAAAAAGTAACAGTAGGAAATAGATTTTTTCTTTTTGAATGTGCTTTTCAATTCAAAAACATTTTCATTATAAATCATAAACAGATATCTGATTTATAATGAGTTAACGAAAAACACAGTTTAAATTATCTTTAGTAAATCCAAAAGATCAATGAAACTCCAGAAATTCAAAAATTGAAAGTGAAAGGAAATTTTCGTTAAAAATGTTTTCAAAAATTTACAAATCTGTTTTCCATACTATCGTCACTAAAAAATGGATTGTCAAATTTAAAAAGAAGAATAAACAAACTTTCTACAATATATTCACTCTTAAGTCTCAGGTCGAGTGCCTAAAATCTTCAAAGTGAACATTGATCTACAATTGTTAAATTCATGTAAATAAATGTTAACATTCTCCTTTTCACAAAATAAATCATCTTCGTATGATGTCACATTTCTGTACAATAATCAATTAATTAATTAATGATTAATTTTCGATCTTGTATTGCCATTTCACATTTATTTGCACAAAATAGTCAATAGTCAAGAAACAGTGTGTGCAGATCATTGTTATAATACTTTTTGTAAAACACTGAATCAACTTTTAATAAACTATATATTGATTTCTGTAAACATGAAATCCTGAGAAAGTTTCTTTAATGAAATTTGATGCATGGTTTAGGAATAATAGTTGTTGTGTTCGATACAGGAGAATCATTGATAATAATTGATAATAAATAAAATTAAAAAGATAAGTTCATTCAACCATCCAAAGTTTAAAAACATAATTTCTAGTTTATTATTTTTAAACTATTTATAAAACCACACGATTGATATCATTCAAAACTAAACCTTTCACAATATTGATTGATATGTTATAAAAGATTTCAAAACAATTAAGGTGTTCGGAAAGTTACTTTTATTTTTTATGTAAAATTAACATAATTCTTTATTGAAAAAAAATTTTTCTGTGTTGTTTCATCTGCGTAAAATTTCGTCATTATTACGAAGAAATGTATCAAATAAGTTTGGATAGTTTCGTTTAAGCCGAACATTCTGCCATCCAAAGAATATTGCAGGAAGTGAAATAAGTAAAAGATCTGAAAGTGTGTGTCATATTCCATCCAATATTAAACAGTTTCTGCTGAGCCACGAAACTTATGTGAAGTCTGACTTTATGATGCTGAAAAACTTCAATAACTTCACACACTCTTTAGTTTTTTAAGTCGATGGCAGTAAACTTGGAAAAAATTAAAATCAATAAATGGAGCTTGGCATGTCGATGTCCGTTTAAATATTTTAAATATTGAATTTCATTAACTTAAAACTATCTTTATTGTTTAAATTAAGTCTAGAAAACTGGTATGAAAAATTTTGTTTTAATGGACTTTATTATTATTTTTATTCATTCATCTGATAAATGTGCCTATTTTAATTAAAAATTATCTTAAAATTCTTATACAAGATTCACAATTTATATATTTTATCTTTGATAATCAATATTTTTAATGGTCACTGATTTCCAAATCTTCCAGAATTTCTTAAGAGGTAATGGTATAATAATTGAAATATATATCTTTAAAAATTTTATATATATTGTAATAGTTAATCAATAATAACATGTTCTCTTTCATTATTGATTTTACTGATGTTTTTATAGCCCAGTTTTACTATTATGATCAGAAACAAGATTCCAGCTGAACTGTGTGATGAAATGATTATTGCACAGCATTTCCGGTTTGTGTTTCTTTTATTAAGTTTATCACTTTTTATTATATTACTTTCTTAAAGATATTAGGTCCTTTAATGACTACTTACTCTCCATCCCATAGAAATAGATTTTTAAAAAATTTTGAAAATTTGTATTTTTGCAAATACACTAGTAAACATTCGTTTAAGCGCACTTAAAGAAATGCATGTAATTCATTAATTTTGGTACTAATAATTATAA
>JBBMKC010219732.1:0-12324 GCA_037834085.1 Bipalium vagum
TTAAAAAATTAATTAATTTTAAGAAATAAAAAGGTTTTTTATTTAATTCAAATCTTGCGTGATTTTTGAGACACCCTTTATTTATTAAAAAAATTAGCATTTGTGGATCTTAAAGCAATAAGAAATGACTTCCAAATGTGCTTTTTATTTATTCGTCTCCATTTAAATTCTAAGAGGTCTTTTATTTTGTCTTTGGTCCTATTTCTTGCTTTAATTTGAATTTTGAGGCCATTCCAGGTACCTTATATTGTGTTAGTAGAGACTCCCGTTATTTCATTTTTGAATTCTCTAGAATGATTTACTGTTCCATGTTGCTATCCTATAGTTTTTAAATTGTTGTAACCTTTCCACATGTCTTTATATATTATTGAACCTGGTTTTACATGATCTGAGATAATTTTAGATAACGTAATAGCAGAACGGTCTTTTATTTCTACAATGAATAATTTCTTTTCGTCAGTGTGTTCGATTCCACCAATAACCTAAGCTTCATCTACAACATGACCACGATGATATTTTCTTTTACCCAGTTTCGCCTCATCAATTTCTATGATGATATTTTCAACTTCGATTACGTCATCATGAAATGAAAGATTATTCGAAATTAATTTTCGAAATTGTTTTATAAGCGAACAGATTGTTGCAGAGCTGCAGTCAGTAATTGTCGTTATTAATGATGTTGGGGCTTTCGTAAGCCATAGGTATAGGATTTGATGACATTTAATATTGTGGTTATCGAAAAAGGTATCTTTTTTATTTACTTTGATTTCCTGCAAGATTTACGACCACATCTTAATCTCATTTGATATAATTGAAGATTCATTTTGATCTTGCACGATTGAAAATTTGATTCAACTGGTAATATATATTTTCCCATCAAAAATTTAATTATTCTTCTTCATTTATTAAAATATTTTGAATATTCGCAATTTCATTACCTACACAACCTGATAACATCTCAGTTACTCAAAATCCACAGAATAAAAATGTCACAACTGAAAATGGAAATATAAACTCCTGTTTTCAGTCATAAAATCGTACAAAAATTGATCAAAGAATCATATTTAGAGGACCTAAAGGTAAATTGAAAACGAATTCAAAACAAAAAAGATGAATTAAAACATAGTAAAAGTAGTAAATTAATTAGAATACTGTTTTATCTTACCGATTCTTTTTAATATTTCTTTTTCCTTTTTTTCTTTTTTTCCGACAACACTACTCTACTAACCTCTATTGTTTAGAGTAAGATTTTCATAATAAAACATTTCTTCACTTTTTCCTAATCAATAGGATATAAATATATAATCAATTCAATAATAATAATAACTATTGTAAAAAAATGAAGTTGAAAATTTTATGTGTAAAAAATACATATTTGAAAAATAAATTGTTATTTTACTAATTTTTCATTTTCTCCTAAAATCAGGTAACTAACTAAATTTTTTCGTTTTTTAAGGTGTTTCAATTTTTTTAGTCCCTGGGATTCTCATTTATCTACCGATTTAAATTTTCTTTATTTTAGCTTGGTGCTTAAACACGTGAGTTTCAAATTTACTGTATAATTAATGTGTTTAACCATTATCCTCTGGAATAGGTGCTCCAAAATATCACTGGACAAATCACAAATTTGAGCAATTATTTATTACGAATGGAAAAATAACACAAGCACAAATGAAACTATCTCAAAACCTAACGAGGTGCTTGATGAAGGAACAATGCAACTGCGGCAGTGCAAAATTAGTTCAAAAAATTCAATAGTGTCGATTTTTAATTGGAAGACAAAGAGAGGTCTAGAAGACCAAAAGAGTTGGAGGATTATCAAATTATGGACCTTCTTGAACAAAACAGATCAATTAGTGCTAAACGAATCGCTTCTCAGTTAAATATAAGTGATGCAGTTATTAGAAACCAACTGAAAGCGTTAGGATTCACTTGTAAACTCGACAAATGGGTTCCTCACCAGCTAGCTGAAAAAAAGTTGAATCACATTGAAATTTGTTCAAGATTTCTCGAAAGAAACCGAAATGACTCTTTTCTCGACCGGATAGTCACTTGTGATGAAAAGTGGATTTATAATGACAACATGATCAGACGAAGATCGTGGTTGTTGAAAGGAAAGGCACCGCAAAAAATTGAAAAATCCAACATTACACGAAACAAGGTTCTTTTATGCATTTGGTGGGACTGTTGTGGAATTATTTATCAGGAGTTTCTAAAATCCGGGGAAACCATTAATTCTGATGTCTATTGTGTCATGCTAAGAAGAGTTCATGTCATTATGAAGGAAAACTGGAGCAGTTTGATAACTGAAAAAAGTGATTTTCCACCAAGATAATGCCAAGCCTCAAAAATCAATGTAGACATTGAAGGTTATTCAGGAATTGAACTGGACTCTAATGGAACATCCTCCATAAAGTCCCGATATTGGCCCATCTGATTTTTATTTGTTCCGGGTATTACATAATCACTTGATGGGTAAAATATTTAAGAGTTCCGAAGGTATAAAGAATGAATTACTTTCTTTCTTTCATTCAAAAGATCGAGATTTCTTTAATACTGGGATCAATAAACATCTAAACAGATGAGAGGCAGTAATAGAAAAAGATGGGGAGTATCTGGATGATTAATTGCTTAATAATGTTTTATGATCAATAAATAAAATTTAACTTCAGTCTTAGTTTAGTTTTTAATTAAAAACCAAAAAAACTTAGTTCGTTATCTGATATATACACTTCCTTCATAACATAAAAACCAATAAATTAACTTTATCGGTGTTAAACCCCAACACTTAAGTAAATAAAGGAAAAGGTTATCAAAGTTAAAATAATTAAATTTGGTAACCATTGCTACTCGTTTAAATTAAATTAAAAAATGTGAGTTGTAAAAGCCCAAAAATTCATTTGACCAGACACAAAAGACAACGATAAATCGAAAGAATTTTAGCCAAGCGCATCTCGATAACCTGCAGAGTATAAATCATTTCAGTCTTATAATAAAGTTAATTTTTAAATTAAAACTTTATTGACACCAACCTCCCTAAATTTTATAATTAGCAGTTTTTAAAATTACACTAAATCTATTAAAAAAATATCCAAGGAATACTTTCTTTACCCACTTAAGAATCAAATAAATCTCTATCATGTGAACAGTTTAGAGTCTCAACACTGTTAGACGGAGACAGAATTTTTCTGAGGGCTTAACTAGACTACCATTAGTCGTTTAGATCTCTTATTTTTAAATAAGAATCATAATAAAAATTAAAACGAACTTATTAAAACCGCAACCTTGTTTGTTCATTCTTTTTAAATTTTTTTTGTATAAATTATTGACTTTTTTCATATTATCACATTATTTCGTTCACTCTGTATCAATATTATTTTATAACAATATGACATAACAATTTGAAATCTCTATATGAGACCCATCGCTCATGAAGTCTATTGAAGGAACGTAGAGGAGATCACTAGAACATCATGCATTAGGACTTTATCAACGAATTCAATATATTTGTTAAAGAATAGAAAATATATTTTCTAGTCTGTTTTTTAAAGTTCATTTCGAGTTTATAGTAAACAAACTCCTCATTATATTACCTGATAATTTGTGTTGGCATCCATTGTTAGGTCAGTTTTATTATGAAGTTAATAACTAAATAAAATAAGAATTGTAGAGGTTATTAAAAAATGCAAAACAGAATAATATTTTTTAATTAATAATATAAAATTTTGCTTAAATCTATAAATATAATAATATTATTGTAGAGCAGAAACAGAACGAGGTCTTTCCAGGAAGCATATAATTGAAGGTAATTGAAAATTCCGCATATATCATAATAAACTAGACAGATAAATTTCCCAATTTTGTGATGATATCAATTAAAAATTAATACTGCCTTTATTTTTATATTAACGAATAAAATTATTATAAAAATTCCAAATTAAATTCTGTCAATTACAAATATCAAAATATCAGAAAGCACTATTATTACATCTATTGAGCTATTTATGTGAAATATCAAATTTTTCTTTATATTTATTATTATTTTATTTCAATTTATAATTCATAATTTGTTAGATTAGATAAGTGTACCACTATTAATAGCAAATAATAATAAATGGCTTCATTAATGTGTAATATTTTTCTTACTCTTAGATTTTGCGTTTGATAAAATCTTTCAAAATAATTTTTCAAACTTTAATAGTGAAACTGTTTGTCCTGTATATTATAATTTTTCGTTTTTTTCTATACTAGAAGAAAATCTGAATAGTAACTATTAATTTATTATTAATTATTAAATTATTGTAATAAAAATAAACAGAATAGATTATTATGTAGACATTTTTAATAATAACAGACATACAAGTGGGAAATTAATAACTGTAGTCGTTAATCATTATTGATTGTTTTGTCTCTTATAAATGTCATCTGGTGCTGGGACATATCAATATATAAAATCATATGACAGTGTTAAATGAAGTGTAATATTTTGCAACTATTCGATTTTTAGATATTAAATATTATTAAAAAAAAGTATAGGGGTCCGCAAAAAAGACTTCGTTTTTTCTAAATTATTTATTATACTACAAAAACATAAAACATACAACTCAAAATTGGTAAAATTAAATGTAATCACCATTTGCTTCAACAATATTTTCCAAGTGTTTGGTAAATACCTCAAATTCTTTTGAAAGTTTATGGAGATCAAGTGCATCCATAAATTTTTGTAAACTATCCGCGACTTATTTTGAGTTTGTAAAAATTTGGCTTTTTCGGTATACCTCATAGTTTCTGAATATAAATCTATCCAAAAGGTTAGTATCCGGAGAATACGCTGGCTGTTTCAGTAATGAAATGTGCTCTTCGTTAAACCAGTCATTAACAATCCGGACGATATGTGGTCTGGCGTTGTCGTGCTGCACAACTAATTCCCATCTAGGTTCAGATGTCTCAAAAACTTTAACATATTTCCTAGAAATTGGAGGTACCGATGAGCATTCAATGACCCTCCGTCATACAAAACTTCAATATGAACCAGCGATTTCGCATAATTTAACGCATATAGTTTCAATTTCTACTTTTCGGAAATTTTCATATATCTCAAATCACCTAAAAGCTTTAGAATATACCAGAAAAACAAAAAATATATGTAAACATAAATTTTTATATAGTATTTATTTTTTGAAGGTATCAGAGGATGTTTAGAAAGACTTCAATTAGAGTATGTTGATATAATTTTGGCAAATAAACCAGACCCTCAAGTGCCAATGGAAGAAATCGTGAGAGCTTTTACATTTATAATCAATCAAGGACAATCATTCTATTGGGGTACATCAAGGTGGACACCTATGGAAATTATGGTAAGTTTAACAAAATCAATTATAAAGTATGATTTTTATTGATTTATATTTTTGTAAATGTTAGTATTAATTAAATTATTTTTATTATTTTAATTTAATTTAATTTATTGGATAATTTTCAATATTATCAGTTAAGGTGAAATTATTTTTCAGAAACGCAAAACCAACGGTATTGTTCGATCGAAAATAGTCACATGTTTTAAATATTTGTCATGTATCATTATAAATCAAAACAGTGATTTATATTAAAAAAGAAAATATAAATTTTGACTATTTCTGTTTGTTTCTTAATTTAAAAGTTCTGTTATTTAAAGATAAATCAGAATCAAAAGAAAATCAAACGACTTTCTTCTGAAAATTAAAGTAACTCAAACAGTATCGAGAAATAGGTTTTTACGTTAAACCAATGATTTTTAGGTTATATATGGCTTTAGGTAATAGGTCAGTCTTGATTTTCACAATAATTTATTCCAATTTGTTCTTATTTTAAAATCATTTGGAGCGAATATTTAATTTACTAACTGATAAGGAACTTTTAACACCCACATAAAAATATTTTTAAATATTAAAGTAGAAAAATAAATAACGAAAATATTTATTACTGCCATTGTCAACATTTTTTAAGATTATTTTCTTTTGATTCTTATGTTTATCATGTTTATATTTTTCCTTCTCTTTTCTGTCAAATTATTAAATATTTTTATATGATAATAGCGTGAAGAAAATAAAAATATATCTCGAAAAATATATTTACTAAAATTATTACTAATTATTTTTATTATACGTTACCAGATTTTTTCAGTTGACCGTGAAGCTTTCAAGTTTTTCAAATAATTTACAATAAAAACTAAATTTAAATGAAAAATAAAATGTTTATTTTTGCAGGAAGCATATTCTGTGGCTAGACAATTCAATCTTATTCCGCCCATACTTGAACAAGCAGAATATCATTGGTTCCAAAGAGAAAAAGTTGAATTGCAAATGCCTGAACTTTATCATAAAATTGGTAACATTTTTCAAAGCCTATCTTTTATTTTCTCCATTTTTATTTCATTGTTTATATTGTTTTATTTTTCCTTACATTAATTAAAAAGCTTTGAATTTATAAAATTTTATATTATCACATTAACTTTTTAATATATTTTAAAAATATTTTTTGGCTCAGTTAAAACAAAAAAACATTTTGAATATTATTAGATAAATTTATAATTTTTATTTACAATTTTCATTTATAATTTATAAACTCTGCGTAATTTATTTATTATTTATTATATTATTGAAATTTGTTTATAAAGCTTTGTAAAATATTAAGACAAATTTTAATTTTGAAAATATGATTAAATATCTCATGTAGATTATTGTAGGAATTGGAACTGTAACCTGGTCACCATTAGCCTGTGGCATTTTAACTGGAAAATACGAAGATGGTATTCCTATTTACTCTAGAGCATCATTAAAAGTAAATTGCTATACTAAATTAATAATATAAGTGAAATAATGATTATGAATATCAATTTTAAGTGCAGATTTTATTAATAATACAAAAATAAATGGTATAGCGAGATTTTTATTTCAAGAACGCTGTAAAATAATAACAATTTTTTCTAAAGGCTCAAAATTAAAACCTTTTAAATATATAAAATTATTTTTCAAAATAGATTGCCAGAATTTAATTAAATAAAGCAAACTGTTTTCTGGCTAATTATCCGTAAATATATTTAGGTAAAATATTATTTTTAATTTTTTTAAAAATAACTTACTACTGTGGACAAAAAATAATGAAACTGTATATTTTTAAAATATGCACCCTATGAACACTGGTGTGTATATTTATTTTTATGTTATGATGACCTTTGTCATCAGCAGACAGAAATTTCATGAAATTTGCTTTGTTAATTTAGAAATTACACCATCCTCTGTAAATTTGAAAACTGTCGATTGACTGAAAGAGATTTTGTTTATCAAAAGAATCATTATAAAAGATTTTAATTTGTCTCGTGCTCTTTTCGTCTTGTGACAAAAATCATTGAATTTGTTTGGAAAAAAATCTTTAGAAGTAGCTATGACTGAAAACTATAATTAATAGCGATGAGACTCGTATCTATGCTTATGACACGAAAATAGTTCAAGAATCCAGTGAATAACGTGTTGACGATGAACCGAAATCAAAAAATGTCAAAGCAATTCAAAAATCAAGGTAATGTTGACTGTTTTTACGACTACCATGGTGTTTCCTACAAAGAGTTCCTTCCAACTCTTCAAAAAGTCAACAATGAATATTATTTAGATCTCTTGTGTCTTTTACATGAGTTAGTTCGTATGTATTCCCAAGGATTAATTGAAGATTATAATAACAGGTAAAATTCTATCAAGAGAAAATCTGGTTGATAATTTAAATAAAAAAAGTAACTGGAAAATATTATTTAAATAATATGTTGACATTAATAGAATGAATAAAAGGACTAATAATACAACTGATTTTTAGGTTTAAAAACTATTATGTTCATGGGAAGGGAGCAAATTGATACTTGAAGCCTAATGAAGACAGTTCTCTTTTTATGTGTCTTAATTTGATGTTATTGAATTATAAATTGAAGACTGATTAGAGCCGATTGTTCTTGAAGAAAACCATAACATAAATGTTCAACAGAATTGAGTCAGTTATTTGGTTATCAGATATTTTAATATGCAACAAAAAACGACAGTTTGACAGTTGAATAATTATAATTATTAATAATAAATATAATAATTATTTATAGTTATTGTTCATAATTATTATTTATGTTTCATTTTTAACACCAAATAGATGTGTTCTATATTGTCTAAAATCAGCTGTCGCCTCTAAGTTTTTAGAAATGACCTATTAAAATAATATGTTTTCGATAAATCGAAGGACATATTATTAATAATTTAATGCACTTCATTAAATGAATTGATTTATTGGTTAATAAAAAATTTAATTGATATTTCATTCATAATAAATAAGATTTATTGCTTAACATAATTAACTTAAAAGGCATACTTATTTTTAAATTTTTATTCAAAAAAAAGTTAACTAATAAGCTAACTAATGAGTTAATAACATTTTTATTTTTTGATAAATAATTTTTCATTGAGATTTATGTATTTTTATAACATTATAAAATAATTTAAGGGATACAGCTGGTTGAAAGATAAAATTCTCAGTGAGGAAGGACGGCGACAACAAATGAAATTAAGAGATATTTCAACCATTGCTGAACGACTCGGATGTTCTCTTGCACAACTTGCTATAGGTTAATATTTTAATCAATTATTATTATAATTAACCGATTTTGGAGTTTGATCAAATTAACATCTTTAAATTTTATTTATCATCGACTTTCATTGTTTGTAAGTAGCACGTGCAGGTTGATAATTTTTCTTCAATTAACTTTGAAAATTTTTTTGAAGGATAAATATTTTTTCAATGATGTTTGATAAGAAAATAACAATCAATATTAATAAAATTATTAATAATAATGTTTTGTCTAAGCAATAATATTTCACTTACAATCTATAAGAAAAAGCGATCATGTATGAATTTAGTCTGCATCACAGTACCCAAAAAATTTGAAGACAAATGTATTCATTTGAAATATTTTAAAATCTGTTGGTTTTGTAATTCATTTTTTATGGGAAAACTCACAATTTCATGATGATGCTTAGATTACATTGTCCTATCGATGTAATAGTTTTAACGAGGGAAGCAAGTCGATCGAGAATAAAAAAATGAAGTGTAATTTTTTTGAAATTGAAGAAAAAGGTTCAGTTAAAGGATAATTGGTTGTTGGAAACGAGTCTGGGAAATCGTATAAAATGTTCCCCTGATGACAACTATTGATCTTGTTATGGTGTTTGCTATTTTTTAAATTTATTGTCTTTGAATGAATTAGTGAAAGAAAGAACAATAAAGCAGAATTTTAATTATGAATGATATTAATAATAAAAAAAGATATTTTTTATTAGTAAATTTCTCCTTTTTTCTTTAATCAGTTTTGGATTAGGGACTTAGTGTAGCAGTTGCGACTCAAGACAAAAAGTGTTGAATCACAAGAGCTACGCGAACCCATATTTAATAGGTTCGCAGAGTTTCCTAGACTACTGTAGAACGAAAATGAGGTATATTTAGAACTAGAACTAGTTGGGAAAAAAGAGAAGCTAGAACAAGAACTATTGAGATTATTGAGAATTTACAATAGAGTTAAAGTAGTATTAAAGCCGAACTACTGAGAAGTAAAGTTAGAAATAGTTAAAACTCTAAACAAGAAGTTGGGAAAAGTTAGTTAAAGTTTGAAAAACAGTAAGCTGATTTTTTGAGGTTCGAGGGTATCGATTATCGTTTTTTTTCCAGAAATTTAGATAATTGAAAATCATCGAAATGTGAGATGATCCGTGGAAATATATACAAGCCATCAGTATTTTGAACTGCGTTAATAGACATTCAATCTATGGATTGATTATATTCTTTGTTATTATTGATATTATTGTTTCATAAATAAATTTTTAAGTTTTATATTTATTATATTTCACATCTCAAACACATAAATTTGATATAATTTTGAGTCAGAAAGAAAATATAAAAAGTTTGATTAATATTTTTCTAAATAACAACAATCTTATTTTAATCGTTCCGAAATGAACACAATCTATTCATTTCTTGAGTGAAGCTATTATAATTTTCACTATAAGAATTTTTATAGACAGGTTGTTTTAATAATTAAATTTAGTTCTTTTTTTCAAGATATCTTTTTTAATAAATTCTTTCATTGGAATTTTTAATTTTAGCTTGGTGTCTTAAAAATGAAACAACTCAGTGTATAGTTCTAGGAGTAGCTTCCGTTGATCAACTTCATGAGAATTTACAAGCTTTACAAGTAAGAAGATACAAAGAAAACTTACCATTTTTAATTTTTTATAATATAAATTATTCCAAAGTTGTATAAAAATTATTTTTATCATCACAAATTTTTTTGAAAAAATCACTTAGTTTATGGAGCAAGACTCTTATTAATACATATTTCCGATATTGTATTTTTACTTTCAATAATAAATAAATAATATTTTAAAAATCGATTTGGAGCAGTAAATATTGATTGACAGCAATTAACAACTGTGATATAAAGCATCGTTTGATAAAATCAAGATTGTGAATGTAAATTTAAATCTGATAGACAGAGAACAGAGCAACAGTTTTTTAATTCAAAGTAATATGCTTTTCTAAAAATAATCCCAAAGATTTACTTTTAATAATTGTGATTTTGTGTTTCAAAATAAGGTAATGTCACAAAATATTTTAATTGGTAATTTTTTAGAACTATTTTGACATTTCCTTCGAAAGAAAAGACATATAGTATATATAGTTTATCAAGCACCTGGTTTTAAAAATTGAAAAATTCTATCTCCATTTTATTTTTACAACAGAATCAAAGAAGATATATGTTATTATAACTTATTGATTGTTGTTCTGTGATATTGTACAGGTATCTAGGGAAGAAATAAATAAACATGACAAGGCCATAACCTGGAAAAATATTTTTATGATGTTGATATTTTGATATTGACTTATTGCTCTTTTTAGAAGTTTTTGCTAAAAATATCTCTTAAAAGTAGATTAATGAATTCTAAGCTTTAAAAATATTTATAAGTAATTTATGATTATTTTTAATCAGTTTTCTCTTTTAGTTATTACCAAAGTTGAATTCTGTCGTACTCGCAGAGATCGATCGTCTGTTGGGAAATAAACCATTTGTGCGGTACACAGGAAACCTTGCCAATTCATTGAGATAAAGAGACAAATACTATCAATCACTATTTTGTTCATAACTAAATATCAGCATTAGTTAAAACTAAAAATAATCATGTTGCTTTGTGTTTTGTAAATCATCATTTAACACATCTTAATAGGTCACCCCCTTAAACTATCGAATAATCAATCATAATAAATCACACTAAACTATGAAATATGTATGATTAATTTAAAAATGTTAATTAAAAAATGGAGACCATAATTACTTTATAGAAGGTTTGAGAGACAAAATATTTTCATTTTAATTTGGCTTAAAGATTAATATCTTTAAGACCTTTCACTAGTATATTTGATAATATAATATAAACCGGCTTCCAATTGAAAATTGCAAGACTGGTTCCGATTTATAATAAATTCATTTTTATCAATTGTAAATAACCAAGCGTGTCTTGTCAGTCAAGACATAGTTTGTAGTAATTAATCATAAATAAATTCTCAGGCTAGGACCTGAGCATCAAATAATTTTTTGAGATCCATTTCTTAAGTTTTACCTTTTGTTTTTTCTTGTTTGTATTTCACACGCTAAGTAGGGCGGTGAAATATATTTGTTATTCTTCACTGAGGACCTCTGAGCCTTAGAGCGAGAGGATTTTTATAAATAATAACTACAATTAATAAAATCATAATCGGTCAGAATTGTTATCACTCATTTGTAATAATAAATACGATTTCAATAAAAGTATTAAACCTAAATCGTTTTCTCAGTTTATTTAATTAATCGAACACATCCTTAAGCAACCTTCAACCGTTGAGACCTAAGTTATATTCAAGCTCCGACCTTTAACATCCTTTTAACCACTCACTTAGGATCTTAACAATATTATTTCACTATGAACCCTGTCGTAACCTTAGCTCGAAACGTTACTGACCCCTTCACTTGTTCCTATAAGTGTACGCAATTAAATGAATCAAACAATTATGAACAACACTTTATTGCTAAAATAACAATACAACAAAATATTTAAATAATCAGTACAATGTCTGCAATCAAATGTCTTCAAAGAAAAATCATATGTAACACACTGAAAATTAAACAGTAATAATCAATAATTAAATAATTAATTGTTAAGATCAAATACGTAAAGGTTAATTAAAAAGAACACAAAAAAATGAATAAATAAAAATTCAGATACGCTCACC